>AYEL01089860.1:0-97652 GCA_000484575.1 Olivierus martensii | reverse complement strand
TTGATAAAAGAAAATATTGAAATAAAATATTTTAAATACAGTCTAAGATTTAAAATTAATTCATTATTTTTTTAAAATATATATGATTTTTTAATTTTATTTTTAAAGTTTTAATAATTTGTAATTTATTTTCAAAGTTTAACTTAACTTATTAGTAAATATAGAATTTTACACACAAATAGAAAATAATTACATGAACTACTTCTGATAGAAAAATAAATTAAAAAAATAATTCTATTAATCTGAATATTGTTATTAAAAATATTACCAATTAACTACAAATTTAATTTTAATGTTAATATTTTATCTTAAACCTCAGTTGGTGATGTCAATTTTGCATATCATGAATGGATTTTTTAATTCTTTCTGATTGTAGACAGAATATTTTATTGCAATAAAATTAAAAATATTTTGGCTATAATTGGCAAGTTTTGGTTTATATTTTACTTTTTTCTTTGAGAATTGTGTGCTGTTTCTTCTGTTGCTGTGATTAAGCTTTCCTTAGAAATGTTAAAAAGCAATAAAAGAAAATTAAATGAACTTACATTTGACCAAAAGAAGCAAGTTGTTGATCATTTACTATTCTGGATGCAGTGAGAGAGATTTATGTTGCATGATAAGAAGTTTCACAATTAGTGAGATGGATTTATGTAGCATGACAAGAAGTTTCACAATTAACTATTCGGAAATGTTTTAAAAAAGCTGGGTTCCTTATAGATTTCACTTAGGAAGGAATGCAAGAGATCAATAACTTTGACCTAGGAGAAGAACTAAGTGCTCTTCCTAGAGTTTCATCATAAAATTTTAATTGAAGATTTTACAAATTTTGACAACAACCTTGTCCATCAGGAATATGAAAATTGCACAGCCAATGATTTAATTGAAAAGATTATATCCAGCTCAATTCATATAGAGATTTTGTTGGAAGAGGAACCGAATGATCAAGAAACAGTTTTGAAATATGTAGAGGAATTTGAACGATAAGCATTTTTTAATAATGAACCAGAGATTGTTGAAACTCTAATTGGCTAAGTATTTTCTAATAATGAACCAGAGATTGTTGAAACTCTATTTAGTTAAAAATAAAATTGAAAATATGTGGATGAAGTGTAAATTAAATATAAAAGAGGCAAACGCAAATAAAATTGAAAATATGTGGATGAAGTGTAAATTAAATATAAAAAATGCAAACTCTACTTACAGACTTCTTTTAAAATAGTTCTTATGTTGAAAGCATTAAACAGACTGAATTGTGTATTTAACTTTTTGAGTTTTTTATTTAAAATAATAATAGGTTTCCAATTTGATTTGAATAAAGGTTTGCATTGACATGAAAATTTAGTGTTTAGTATGTTTAGAAAAAATTTTGATTTTATGAATCTCTCTATGTTGGACACCTCTCTAACAAGAGGAAGTTCAGACATTCGGGTCACCGATTTTTTTGAAATTTTGCATACTTGTAGTAGTCCCCTAGGACAATATAATGTGTGAGCAATAAAGTGCACTACTCAAGCATTGTCGAGAAAATCGCACGAGAAGTTTCGTATTGAGTTCATATATTCTAAAATTTAATTAACTTTCGAATGTGTCAGTAGCGCAGTGGTTGAAAATTTTATAGAAACCATCGTTGATATAAACATATATAAAATATTTAAAACAAATAAAAAAATATAAATAACTGAATTTATATAAAACAATGTAAGAGAAAAATAATAATAATAAAATAAATAAAAAAAAATAAAAAAAATTGTCAATGCTAAAAATTGAACCAGCGATCATGCAATTATAAAAGTAAATCTTCAACCACTACGCTACTGAGACATTCGAAAATTAATTAATTTTTAGAATATATGAACTCAATACGAAACTTCTCGTGCGATTTTCTCGACAATGCTTGAGTAGTGCACTTTATTGCTCACACATTATATTGTCCTAGAGGACTACTACAAGTATGCACAATTTCAAAAAAATCGGTGACCCGAATGTCTGAACCTCCCCTTGTAAGTTGAACACATTTTGAAGGAACCAAATGTGTTCAACATAGAGAGGTTTCACTGTACTTAAACTTTATACTAGCACTTCTTGCAGTTTAGGTTAAATATACATTTATTGTCTTTCTAAAACGTACAAACGCTTTCGGTGCTTAGTCGCACCTTCCTCAGGTATACTGTTCTATTCTTGTTTAAAATATTTTAGAACTGACTATTCTTAGAACATGCGTGTTTTTGAACAGAAATTATATGTATTCCATAGAACAAAATTATAATATTCTAACCCAACAAATTAAAAAAAATTTTAATAATAAAACGAACAAAATACTATAAATCCCTTTATAAACAATATTTTAAATTCTCTGCCAATCTACTTCGTTCCCTTTTTAAAAAACTTTTTCACTTTCTGCGTACTCTGCCTTCACTTCCAATTTTAACCTCGATAGGTGCATTCTAAGCAGCACTTCTTAATTTTCTTCTCTCTCCCTCCTCCTAATTACTACTCAATACTCCTCCTCCTTCTCCAATGCATATATCCACGCTTGGGGCGGTTCCCATGCCACCTTATCACGCAGAAAGTATACACAGAAAGTGAAAAAGTTTTTAAAAAGGGAATTGGGAATTGGCAGAGAATTTAAAATATTGTATATAAAGGGATTTATCATATTTTGTTCATTTTATAATTTTAATTTTTTAAATTTGTTGGGTTAGAATATTATAAGTTTGTTTTATGGAATACATATTATTTCTGTTAAAAAACACGTATGTTCTAAGAATAGTCAGTTCTAAAATATTTTAAACAAGAATAGAACAGTATACCTGAGGAAGGTGCGACTAACAAGGGGAGGACACAGCTGACCCCCCACTGATTTTGATCCACTTGCGTATGGTGAAAATATATCAAAAATGAGTGAATACGTGTCCGAGCTTTTCGTTGAATATGTCCATCTAATAGTAAATAGAGTATTTTGTTTTGTAAATAAATATATTAATGCATACGAATTATGTGATAACCAATATATATAAAATTAATAATAATTAAAATAAATTAATTAATTTTGTACAGTACATAAAAAATAATAAAATAAAAAATAATTTTTCAATGCATAAAAAAAATGCACAACAACCCAGATTCGAACCCACTACTTTCAGATTACGAGCCACGTATTTATCGAGTGCGCCATCTGCGCAACAGGTTATCTGTTATCTATCTATCGTTTTTAAGCTGAATTATCAAAACTTCAAGTGTTAAAAAATACTATTAGATGGACATATTCAAAGAAAAGCTCGGACATACATTCACTCATTTTTGATGTATTTTCACCATACGCAAGCGAATCAAAATCGGTGGGGGTCAGCTGTGTCCCTCCCCTTGTAAGCACTGAAAGCATTTGTACATTTTAGAAAGACAATAAATGTATATTTAACCTAAACTGCAAGAAGTGCTAGTATAAAGTTTGTTTAGGTATAAAAAGGTTTTAGCAATTAAAAGAAAAGAGAAGTGTCGAGATGGTTCAATGATAATATTTTTAAATAATAAGGAATAATAATAATATTTGTAATAATAAACATTTTTTCTCTTTACTGTATTTGAGTGTGTGAAATAGGTAATTTAAAACATTGTCATTGTGCATAAGATAGCACTGATGCATAATTAATGAAAATTTAGAATCAATTTTGCATTTGGCTATTACAAATGTTGAACCTAACATAAAAAAATTGTTAAATCAATGCAATATCTATGCATCCAATTAAAAATTCTTTGTTTACTTTTGATTATGTTGCTTTGTAACATATAATTAATAAACATAATATGATATATAACTTTCATGGTTTTTTGGTGACCCTCCTATAAGTCACAGTGAATCTATGTGGCCTTTGGTCTTAACAAGTCTGTGCATCTTTGTTCTATTTCCATATGTAATCTGATAATGGCCTAATGTTGTAAACATTACTTTATTTCAAAGTAATCTTAGCTGCAAAAAGTGCTTATTTGTTATTATTATTTTAGATTATACAAGCAGAAACAGCGAATGCAATAGTATGTCATAAAACTAAAGACACCAAACACAAATAGACAGCACTAATATATTAAATCATTGTTCATGGATTTACATGTGTGTGAATTGCATTGACCAATCACAGGGCTTACTAATTGCATCACAGTTTTTAGTTATTTTAATTATTATTAATTTTATATATATTGATTATCATATAATTCGCATGCATTAATATATTTATTTCAATGTCATAAGTCTGACGTCACTCTGTACTTCTTGATGGTTGCTCAGAGAAATGTTTGTCTGATGCTTCCATTTTTTGAAGATTCACAATTCAGAAAACAACTTTCTCGTATTATAACAATTAGTGTCGATAGCCACTTCTATTCTGCCTGAAAACCATAAAAAAATTGTTAAATCAATGCAATATCATGCATCCAATTAAAAATTCTTTGTTTACTTTTGATTATGTTGCTTTGTAACATATAATTAATAAACATAATATGATATATAACTTTCATGGTTTTTTGGTGACCCTCCTATAAGTCACAGTGAATCTATGTGGCCTTTGGTCTTAACAAGTCTGTGCATCTTTGTTCTATTTCCATATGTAATCTGATAATGGCCTAATGTTGTAAACATTACTTTATTTCAAAGTAATCTTAGCTGCAAAAAGTGCTTATTTGTTATTATTATTTTAGATTATACAAGCAGAAACAGCGAATGCAATAGTATGTCATAAAACTAAAGACACCAAACACAAATAGACAGCACTAATATATTAAATCATTGTTCATGGATTTACATGTGTGTGAATTGCATTGACCAATCACAGGGCTTACTAATTGCATCACAGTTTTTAAGACAATGACTATATATATATATATATAAATAAATAAATACAGCAAATACAGAAGATCCTCAAACTGGATAAATCTGATTCACAAATTCTAACATTCAAAATATTTTTCAATTCATCATAAATGTGTACAAACTCTGGCAAAAAGTATTACATATGATAATATAGATTTACTGTTTTGATGTTCAAACATTTTTGATATCTTAACAGAATATGCCATCAACTTTGCTTAATAAAAATATTATTTGCCTTCTGTCAGAAAATTTTTACAAAAAGAGTGTAATAGATCATTTGAAAATTAACAAAGAACAAACATTTAAAGAAAACCTCACTTTAGAAAAAATATTGAATAACAAAAATGATGGGGAAAAAATTTTGTATAAGGAAAAGATATCTACAATCTGAATGGAACATCATTTATTCCAATTTGAATACTGAAATGTTTGATAGCTAGGTTCGGCTATAAACTGAAGGTAGTAAATGAAAAAGCATCCAATCAGACAGAATGGCACCAAACAAGGAGCTGACAACTGAGAAGAGGGTCCAACTGTTGAGAGACTGAAAAACACACAACATGAAGTCGCAACAATAGTGAGGTGCAATCAGGGAACAGTCAGAAGGATATGGAAACAGCTTCCAAACATCAGGTATTCTTGCAAATGTGCTGAGAAATAGACACACGTATAAGAAAAGCAAGAGTCAAGATCAATATTTGAAAAGACTCTCCATGAAAATAAAGAAAAAATTGAGTCAACAACAAATAACACCACCAACACAAAGTAAGAAAGTAGGGGTTGATGTTTCCAACAAAACTTGGTGAAACAGACTGAAGAATATGGGCTTTTGATTCTGCAAGATGAAAACAAAGCCTTACAAGATGAAGCAACAAAAGAAAATGTCTCCAGTGAGCCAAAACATATCAAAACTGTTCTGTAGAAAAATGTAACACTTATTTTTCAGACAACACCCAAATTAATGTTAGAAATAGTGATGATGCTGGTATGTTTATCTGGTGAAGATCATAAGAAAAATTCCATACAGATTACATGTTGCATAGCCAAAAATTAGGATCTGGCAACATTATGATCTGGGATGTCTATCAAGTAAGGGAGTGGGGATAAATGTGTATCATGAGAGGAACATTGAACTTCGAGTTATAAAGAAATTCTGAAAACTTTTCTCATTCCCACTAAAGAACAACAACTTGGGAACTCAGACTGCATATTCCAGAGTTTTAAATAATCTTGTTAATCTAAGTGAGTGTACCTGAGGAGGGTGCGAATTGGCACCGAAAACGTTTGTACGTGCATAAGAACTGTAATAAAAGCTGATTTATCCTAGACTGCTTATAGTGCTTGAATGGATCATATAAAATCTAATATTAAAATGAATTTTCTTATCAAAGAAGTTGGATTCAGGCATGCCAATTGTTTGCTGCAGAGATAATTTAAAAATCTCAAAATATTAGCAAATATTAGCAGATAGAGTAACAGAAATTTCCAATCAATCATCTTATTTATGTTTAATTTCAAAGATTAACAGCACATCACTAGCTTATTTAGGACAGGAATAGTTAAATTCCACTCAGGACCTAAGTAATCTAGTTATTGCATTGTTTGTTGTTTTTGAATCAGTTTTATATTTTATTTTTGTATCAAATATAAAATTAGTTTATTTCCTGAATCAAACCACATAATTAATTTTTTGTTGAAATTTCAGTTTTCTTTAGGCAGGATATGTTATAGAAATTTGAAAATTCAACTGATTATAACAACATGTAATTTTATTGGATGAGTAGAATCTTAAGATTTTTATTTAGTTAATGAAATCTCAAAGAAAAAAGTAATTACAATTCAGTCATTATAATAAACTGATGATAATAAAAATTATCATCAGTTTATTATTACCAAATAAATTACAGAATCAAATTATCTTTAAATATGCTTGAAAAATTGTGTCTACAAGAAAACTTTAAATATTTCATTTAATTCATTATTATTTATAAACAATAATTTCTTCAAAGCAAAAATATTGCATGATGACATATCTAGTGTATTTGCCACCAGAGTTCTATCCAGAATTTGCTGTTTCATTATAGTCTTAAAAAAAAAAAGTTTTTTTTTAATTCCACTTACATTTAATTGGAACCAAATTACATAGGAAATATTGTAAGCCTTCTTACCAAACAGATCTCTATATACAGATTTTGTACGTTTGTTCCAAATATTTTGTCCCATATTGGATATACAGTTGGACCTTCATATATCGAAATTGAAGGTGTCTTAGAAAAATTTCGATATATAGAAACTTTGTTATATAGAAACCTGAATTTTCTTTAATATAGTATAGTAGTTAAGTGATACTTTGTCAGTATCGCCTTTTTCACGACCACGTCTTCCAGCTGACGCTGGTCGCGCGGTAGGGTGCCGTCGAGGCCGGCGTGCAGGTTGACCGCCTGGATGAACCGGGCGACGTCGATGTCGAGCATTTCCGGATAGCCGGAATGGGCGCTCAGCGCGCCGTCCTTCAGGTCGTAGATCACCGACCAGCGCGTCCCTCCCGAACCGCCGGCGTAGGACAGGTAGCCCAGGCGCAGTTCGTCGCGGCCGTCGCCGTCGTAGTCGGCGACTTCCAGTTGGCTGAGGCTGAACAACTGGGGGAAGGCATAATCGGTTTCGAACTGCTCGAGCGGTTTCCGCTTCGCGTCCGGATCGAAGGGGACCAACTGGATCTTCCGGTATTCCCGGAGGCTCAGCTCGACCATGTTCTTCTGGATATCCAGGAACGGGGAGAGGTTGAGCAGCGAGGAGAGGAGGCCGGGTTCGGCGATGTAGAACACCTTCACCAGCGGCAGGTTGGTCCGTCCCTGGTTCCGCTCCAGGCGCTCGATGACCTGGTCGTCCATGGCGAAGGCCTTGCCGACGAAGCGCCGATTGCCGTAGGCGACCAGGAATTTCTCGCCGAAGCCGAGCAGGTCGGCGCCCTTGATCTCCACCTCGTAGTCCGCCGGAAAGCGCGCGAGGATGGCTTGGCGCAGCATCACGTCCTTCTTGCTGATGGGAATCTCGCCGTACTGGTAGAGCTGGTAGGTCCAGTAGAGGAAGTAGCTGACCACGACGATGGCCGTCGCCTGGAAGGCCTTGGCCAGATTAACTTACGCTATGTATAACGTTGTAACCATAACGAAAAATACCTTTGCGCAAACTCGCTAATAATGCATCATGTCATCAGACCAGGAACATTGCACAATTCCTATCTGAAAGAAACATTCAGATAATATCGTGGCCTGCAATTAAATCCTATTAAGAACTGTTGATGAGCATTAAAGAAACTTGTGTAGCATAAGAAACCAACAATTGAAGAAAAGTTCAAAACTGGAGTTGTTTCATACTGGAAAGAAACTAGCACTAACTACTGCAAAAAATTGGAAGAAAGTTTGACAGCTGTCATCAAAGCCAAATGTGGCCCTACTAAATACTAAGATGGCTATCAACAACATTGTTGAATGAATATGAAAAACTTCCCCATCATTTTCTCACTATGCAATATTTCTAAGGTGTGATATGTCACAAAATTTTTACACAAGTATGATAATAGCAGTGTGAAGAGGATAACTTTGACCTATCCTGTTTTATTATTTTATTATGCTCTTTTATTATTTTTCGTTATTTTCATTATTATGTAACGTATTATCTTTTAGTTTAAAAGTTGACTTACTTCCACATTCTCCATCTCAATATTTCACAATCACGTGTTACGGACAGATATCCATCTTCCAGACAAGCTTTCTCCGCTAATCATGTCATTATCTAATCTAAATAAGTTTTACCACTGATCTGATGTGAGAAAATAAGAATGATCTCGTATTGAGGTTTTGTTCAATGAATAATTAATTTGTAAAGAGGATGACATGAATTGATTACTCTGTAAGCTAATAAATTTGATATTGTTACGCGAACTTATGCAAATGAGCAAAGTATGAGATTGTAAATCACTCGTAATAAAAAAGGAAGAAACCAACAACAGAGCAAGGTGTTGTATTGACGTAAGGTTGGCTAAGTGACATTTGAATTCTTGTAAAGGTCTACAATTGCTTGAAGTTTTGTATCAGTGGTGGAGGTATTAAAAGATAAGTAGTATTTAAGGTTTATTTCTTGTGAATAATTGGTTTTGATATTTGAGTT
This sequence comes from Olivierus martensii, assembly GCA_000484575.1. Classification (NCBI taxonomy): domain Eukaryota; kingdom Metazoa; phylum Arthropoda; class Arachnida; order Scorpiones; family Buthidae; genus Olivierus; species Olivierus martensii. The sequence goes on along the minus strand of AYEL01089860.1, from coordinate 88,618 downwards.
GGATTAAACAAGTTTTGTTGATTAATTGATTGGTGCTTTATTATCATTTAAATAAAGCTTTAATTAACACTTTTGTAAGTGTTTTGAATCTAATAAATTTGTTTTTTGTTAGTTAACTTGTTTTGAGAATTTATTCAATTTATTAGTGTAAGTTTCTAATCTCGTTGTTCGTTCTAGATCTAACACTTAATCAATACTTCTAGTTGTAAGTTTCCGGTTGTTTCGTTTTTGCCGGTTAGACGTTAAGTGTTAACAGATTGTTTGTTTTGGATTTAATTATATTTAGTTTAAAAAAATGGTAAGATCTGAGCTCAGGCCAAACTCTGGATTTGCAGAGTCATTAGAACCGTTAGGTTTACTTTATTTATTATTATTAGTGTTTGTTAAAATTAGCAACTTTGCAGCAGACAAATAAAATATTTATTAAGCAAAGTTTCTATTATTATATCAAAAATGTTTGAACATTAAACTTTTGTGAACTTTGCTTAATATGCAAACTTTGATGCAACAGCCAAGTGGGACCAGAGCAGAGTGATAAGTGTAGCAGAAGACCCAGGAAGATAAGAATCACAGAAGCTATTGAAATTTTTACTAAAAAACTGTCTGAGAAAAACGTTGTCAATTACAATGAATCTGAGAAGATCAGTTTAGCATGGGAATACTGCGAGAATAAAAGGAAGATAGCGCAAATGTTAAGGAAGGTTAAAAGTAGAGACAATGATAATGACACCGGCATATGAATTATTATTATTATGAATTTATTTCTAGAATATGAGGTGCAAGTATATAAAAAAAGAATGACGTACAGATAAGAGTGAATGTGGAAAGAACTTTTTGAATTTAAAAATTTTTAGAATGTATGATTGTATAGAATGTATATTCAAATTAATAACTGTTATTTGATGATTACCTGTAATGTTACATTGACGAGGGCTTGGTAGAGCTGAAAGTGCTTTAATAAAGGAGTTTAGTTTGATGATGAATTTTTCCTTGTTCGAAGAGCTTATGTAATATATATATAAATTTGTTATTTGCATTTTACAAATATCAAGCATAAAAAAAAGATTCACATTCCTCTCAGAAACTGAATATATAGAAAATCTACTGAATTAATTTTTTTATTTAAATAATGTATTTGTCAACAGTAATTCCTTCTTCTAAATTTATTACATCATCAGCATAATCTTTCTAAATAAAATAATACATATAATATCATAAATTTCATTATTGGTAAATTTAATAAACTGCACATTAGCTACTAAAATTTTAATTATAGAGATAAATTATTTTTTATATTATTCATTAAATTCATTACAAAATTATATTCCATATAATATTAATAGAATGTCAGCAATACTGTGAATTATAATCCTAAAATATTAGATCAAGGCACACAGTAGTGCACCAGGCCAAGTTCACGCAGCACACACCGTGTGTATATTTACACAAACCAACTTAAGCCATATTTGCCACCTCCGTAACTTCACTTTCGAATCAGCTAGTAAAATGAAAATTATATACATTGTTAACCTTTTTTCCTCAATCACCCTGTAAAGATTTCAACTTTAATATCAAAGTATCTAGGAGATACAGGCCCCAGAAAATCAAAATTTGGGCACTGACTCACTCATCAAAATTATATAGTTCTTCCCATAGATGCAGAAACTTGAAATTTAGCACAAGAATAGATCTTAGGATACAAGTAAAGGAAAAATTCTGAAAATGCCAATTTTTCAATTATTTTGTGACTTATTTACTTCACTCCAAGCAATTGAGCGTGTCGCATCTGGCAGTGCGGCGTCGCCTATATAGCAATTTTTTTTAATGAATATATACATGCATTCATTACACTAATGAATGCATGCATATATGCATGTATATATGCATTCATTAATGTATTGAATTTATTTCAGTATTTAAATCAAATTTTTCAACATTGGGATTGGATTTAATTAAAATAGTAAAAAATATTTATACATTTTACTTTACTATATTTTAATTATATTTACAAAATTAATTAATTAATTATGTAAGCTTAATAATTAATTACATAAGTTTGGCTACATTTTATTCTCATGTAGCCAAACTTATGTTAGCACTCTCCAGAGTTAAATGCTAAGTGGAGTCTATCTAATCAACTTTGACCCAATGTCCCAAGCCAAATCAAAGCACAAGAAACTGTAACTGTAGAATATAATAGCATCAGATCTTTGTACTGTCCTGACTTGGAGAAACTTACATTAAACATAAACAAAGAAAAGTAGAACTAGAAAAGTTAGGGATCCTGAGTGGGCTATACGACCCAATGTTGCAGACATACAAAAAAATAACAGTTTCCAAAACAAAAAAGTGGCAAACAAAAGTGGTTTGAAGTGCAAATACAGTATGAAACAGAATCGATACAAGAAAAAAGAAATTTTAAATAAGCTCATTTATTTGTATGAATTCAATACAGTGTGATCTCTTCTGTCATTTACTTGGTAAGTTTTACAATTTTATTAAGTTATTTAGCTATCTTAAATTATTATTTATTTAGCATGTTTGTTTTATATAATAACTTAACAAAAAGTATTGATATCTCAGCAAAAACATAAATGTGAAAAATTGCCAAGTTCTCTATCTCAGATTATTATTTATTTTGTGTGCTTATTCAAAATAACAACTTAACAAAAAGTATTGAATCCCATCAAAAACAAAAATGTGAAAAAATGGGCCAAGTTCTATTCTATCAGTTTATTTGGCCACCAAAAGAGTAAAGATCTAAAATAGGTCGCCATTTTGAACAAGATGGCAGACTGTATTTTCAGAACTTTATTTATTTTATTCAATTTTGATAGATATTTTAATATTATTATATGTGATTTGTAGCATATATAGGTGTGTTTTGACAAATATTTCTGTATATATTCTACTCCTTTGAATGATGCTTAATATCTTGCGATATTTATGCTGATTTTATGATGAAAGACAAGAATTTTGTACGTCTGAATGTCATAAATAAAATTTCATTAAAATAAAGTAAATCCCTAAGAAATATTTTTTTTTTATATTAAGAGTATGTGTAAATAATGAGGATTTTAGATGTAGATGTAGCTGTAGGAAGGGGGCTTTCTCAGCTCTAGCACTGCGACTACCAATGGTCTATTGTGCACCCCTAATAGAATCATTCCATAAGAAGTCCTGTCTTAGTCATGAAAGACAGTATCTTCCTCAATGGGACTGTAGCAAGATCTGGTGCAGGGAAATACAACTCAAGAAGATCATGAGAATGTTTATTTATAGATTGGCAAATTTATAAGATTTAATCATAAATAAATTTTTAACATTTTTTTCTCGTTTCTTAGAATTTTTTAAGAAAACCTGAATTATTTTCTTTTAATATACTAATGTATACGCGCGAATTTCGAAATAAAAAGCTGCAAAAAAAAAAAAAAAAATGACTACTACACGTAAAAAGATTTTGAGAATTTTGAAAATTTTGAGTTGCATTTCCCTGCACCAGATCTTGCTACAGTCCCATTGAGGAAGATACTGTCTTTCATGACTAAGACAGGACTTCTTATGGAATGATTCTATTAGGGGTGCACAATAGACCATTGGTAGTCGCAGTGCTAGAGCTGAGAAAGCCCCCTTCCTACAGCTACATCTATATCTAAAATTCTCATTATTTACACATACTCTTAATATAAAAAAAAATATTTCTTAGGGATTTACTTCATTTTAATGAAATTTTTACTACACGTAATTATTACTACACGTAAAAAGATTTTGAGAAGATAAAATCAACTTTTCACATTTTTATCGGCTTTAAATAATTAACTACAAGGAATATTCCAAGAAATTTGACTGCAAAAATATTTCCCAAAAGCAAAAATTAACTTTTTTTATTGTTTCATTTTTCAGAATTATTAAAGTGAATTTGCATTACTTCAATTTGATAATTAACAAAAATGACAGCGATGTTAAAAATAAGAATTTTTTCTTTTTTTCTTTCCTTGAGAATATTTTCTTTCTCTTGCGATGCTTCAATTGAAACGGGACAATTTTTTAATCAGTTATTACGAATTTTAAGTTGATTAAATTCAAATTTTAATAAGTTTAACGTCGTCGCCGCCGTGAACCGAGACTTTAAAATGTTAAATGTTGCAGCAATTTTCCTGAAAATTGAAGTATTTACATTATATGAATAATTTTAGAAATTATATTTAAATGCTAATCGACTAAACTCGAGTGATTTAATCTGCTAAACTAAAATTGATCGATTAACATATAATACGTTTCGACATTCGCAATTGTAACTTGTTTATATAGTTTTCAATAAGAGAAACTATTATAGATTAATTTTCTGAAAAAAAAAAAAAATACTGACAAAAATTAAATAAAAAAATTTAATTAACAATTATGAAAATCTGCCCTATCACATACAGAATTATTTTTTAAAATTCTTTGAAAAATTCAATTTTTTCTCGAGTTTAGTGTCATCAATAAATGAATAGCAGCTAATTGCCATTATTTAATAGCTACGGACGCTATTATGATGAATAAAACGGGAAAAAATTATCTTAAAAAATTTTTAATTATTAACTACCTAGTTAAAAAAATTCGGAAATTGCATTTTCGGAATTTAAAAATGGCACGCGAGACACGTGGCATGAGTCAGTTAATTTTTCTCGCACGCGACGCGTAAGAAAATTGTCTCCGTGACACGTGACCCGAATGCGTTAATTCAGAATTTTATTCACGCGACTTATACGTGAATAAAATTTCGAGTTTTATACATAAAATAATATAATTCACGAGAGAGATGTCGAAATTAAGGCAACACGTGAATTTTAAAAACATTCACAAGTTTATTAATTACGCAAAACATCTCTTTTAATTGAAATTATTTTTTTTGAATAATTAAATGACAATGATAATAAATGCTAAATTTAATTTTATTGTTAAAGTTTTACGTTTATTCTGTTGTAGATTTATATTTCCATTTGAAAACTTTAGTTCTTCCTCAACTTTGCTATCCACATATCTTAGAGAGATTTAGACAATCTTATCAAGTTTAATGCTGTCAAAACTCGATCCTGTCCATTTTCCGAGAAAGTGGATCAGACTAGACCTTCTATCACTTTCTAATAACTTACTTTACTACTGACAATGTCTATCTTATATTTTATAGTTTTACATTCTACTCAACAACTGCTACTTTTTCTTTGAAATTTTAAATCCCGATTCTTCAGGAGTGTAAAGAATTTTATTTTTATTTTATTTTTTATCAGTTTTTATAGGTTTTATATAAATGAAATTTTTATAAAAGTTACTTTACTATATATATGTGTACATTGTTTTTTTATAGAATTTTTTTCATTCAGTTAATTAGCTTTACATCTGAATCGCGATTATTTTATCCTTTATTTTCTTTATCCGATTTTATTATTTTTTTATTTGTTTAAGATTACTGTCAATTTCCGATCTAAAAAAAAAATCGATTTTATGACAGTATATTATATAATCGATTATATTAGACATAAAATCGATTTCTTTCCCAGAAATACACTAATTAAAATAGAGGAAATGTTCGCCAAAAATGGTAGATGTACGGATTTATCGACATTATATATTATTTATATATGAAACAATTCGAAATATTTAACTTTTAAGCAAACTTGCATCATCAAAATTCAAACCAAAATGATGAAATTCCTACTTAACTATAAATAACAAAATTCCGCATTAAAACGCCCATTCTTAAATAGAGTGGAATTTTCTAAAATGTCAAGCTGAGACAAAACGAATTTTATTTCCACTTAAACTTTGCCATTTTCTTCTTTCTAATTATTTAAAACGACGATCAATCTTCATTCGTTATCTCTTAATTGTTTCTTTAGGAGAAGGAAAAAAAAAACGGATCGGAGCTTTCGTCGTCTAACATTTCAACAACAACAACTAAAAAAAGTGATTGTTATTAATCCTTTCATTTTTTGATAATAAATAAATATTTAATGATGTTAATTACGATTAATAGCTTTCGATGAATTTAAATTTTATATCAATTTCCGATTAAAAAATCGATTTTATGTCAATTTCTAATTAAAAGAAATCGATTTCATGTCAATTTCCGATTAAAAACATCGATTTTATGTCAATATACTATATAATCGATTACTTTCCCAGAAATTGACATGAAATTTTCACAAAGTAAAATTGAACACTGATATTATCTATTAATCGATTATATCAATGTTCAATTTCATTTTGCAAAAATTTTATGTCAATTTCTGATAAAGTAATCGATTTTATGTCTAAAATAATCGATTATATAGTATATAGACATAAAATCGATATAACCGATTATTCGATTATATCAACGTATAAATTGTTTATGGAAATTAGCAGAATCTACAGCTTACGTACAAAACAGCAGATAATATCAGTTTGCTCTAAACGAGTAAACGGAGTGCATCTATGTATATAAATTGTATAGAACTATACGTGAGTGCTGTCTAGAAGCATACTACAATCCTGAGACAATAGTAAGTCTCTGGAGAGTTACTGTACTTAGATTTCTCTTTCTCTAGACAGCTCTTATACGTAGGTTGTCTCTAGACAGGAACAGTCATTGCGAGTTACTATCAGGAACATTCAGTTAGTTATTTATAGGAAGAGTTTAATGACTGTAAATAAATGGATTTCGAATAAATGGGATCTTTTCTAGACAATATGAACAGGAAGTTCTATATTCTATTGTTTTATAGTAAGGTGGGGTAAGATGGATTGTGGGGTAAGGTGGGTTTTAGGCATTTTTTTGTGTATTTATGAGTCAGGAGTTTTACTCTACAAGATATACTAACATATTGTCACTGACTTTTCTTGGAAGTTTCTGTTCATTTCCTTCCATAAATGTGCAATGTTATTTAAAGTGCTGATATATATATTATTGTATTTATAATGCAAAATATACCTGCTAGAATATAAGCGTAATAAAGTCTATAATGAATTTATCAAGAAAACGACGTAGTAAGGTACTTTTTTTTTGCAAAATTCAGCAATCTGCACTATTTTGTTTTAAGAGAGATATTTCTTTAAAAGGATGTATCAAGCGATAAATAACTAAACAAGATATTTCACCACTTACCTTGTTTAACTGTCTTAATTATTCAATCTGCATTACATATAATTTATAGTATAAATAATAAATAATATATCTAAAAGCTGTTTATTCGTTTAAATGATATATAACTAGTAATTCCAATAAATCTTACTTTGAAAGTCTAATGGTATTTTTGAAATATTATTTCAAATAAAATATATTATTTCTTAGAATGATAGTTTTACAATAAATTATAATGATTATATTATAATAATTAATATATAATTTCCGATTAAAAAATCGATTTTATGTCAATTTCTGATTAAAAGAAATCGATTTTATGTCAATATACTATATAATCGATTATATTAAATATAAAATCGATTCCTTTCCCAGAAATTGGCATAAAATTTACACAAAATAAAATTAAACACTGTTATAACGGATTTATCGATTATATCACTGTTCACTTTTATAATTTTATATCCAAATTACTATTTTTTACATCAGAATTTGTCAGTCGAATATCTTATCTTCCCACTGGTTTAATAAGCTTAGATATAGTATTTTAAATATATTTTTAAGATCCTTAACCTCATTACTCAGTAATAATTTCAGTATCTAAGTGTTCATTTGCAACGATATTTTGTTTGGCAAAAGTTGCAGATTTTTTTTTTGTACAAATATTTATAATTTTACAATTCAAAATTCTAAAAACTGGCTCATCTAGCTCCCTTTACTCTATGTGGGTCTTATATATAAAAAACTGTCTGAAACTATATTCAAGAAATATGTCTGAAAAGTTTCTGTAAGATCTTGTATAAAAGTAAATTCAAATACAAATAAAATAAGATCAGAATTTTAACTTTAACAAAAAAAAAAAAATTATGACTTTAAAAAGTATTGTGTAATCTTTTTCTCAAATATATAAAAGAAAATCTGTCAGAATACATAAAAATGTAAATCATCAATATTGATAATCGATTAAATTATTAAATAAAGCAATTTTTTTTTTTTTTTAGATCAGGATAATAGACGACATTGCTAACAAAATTAGATTAGCGTTTAAAGACCCTCGACCTTCTGTCTGTGGGTTACATATCTAAAAGTAAGATTTAAAAAAAATCTCAGACTGTTTAAATTTATCTCAATAGTTGAACGACATGGCCCTGTGCCCGATCTATGTTTAAAAGCAGACAGGTATAAAGATGATGGTTGCCAAAGTGGTTGACATATTTTACTAACACATTGCTGTGAGAAAGAAAATGGATGAAATAAATAAGACCTCTGTTCTGAAGAATATAGGGCTCATTTATCATATTTCACTATTTATAATTGGCCTTTTATCCTTGTCCATAAGTCTTCATCCCTTAAAACTTCTACTAGTTATTAAAGTATTGATCAGCATAAATTTTCATACAGGAAAGAAAAATAATAATTTCTAAGTATTAAAAATAATGTTTATTTTGTTATTAAGATGGTAATTTATGTAATTACTTCCCAAGAGAATAAAGGAGTTAATGGTTAATATTTATCATTATATCTCATCAATCTTTTAACGTCATATTTTTAATTATGATTTTAAAGAATATTTTTATTTTATTAATATATATTTTTTTTCTTCCGAAGTTTCTTCTAGCATAACATCATTTAAATTTATAATAAGTCTCGGATGGAATCGATTGGGACGTTTGGAAAGAAAAAATAATCGATTGCAATAAATATTTAATTAAAAATCGATTGCGATCGAAAGTAAAGGAAATCGATGACGGTGCCAAGAAATTGATTAGTTTTATAAGTAATATAAATGCTGATTTCTGTCATAAATCGATATATCTGATAGGTCGATTAATACACCGAATCGATTAGTTGGAAATATTTTCCTTTCGATACTCAGCCGACGAGTAGAACGCGAAACATAATCGATATTTTAAAGAAAATTAATTAATTTTTATAATCCCAGCTTTAAAACTGTAAAGTTTTAATACGTTCGTTTGTTTAAAATAAATTAAATTATAAAATGGAAAGAGGAAGATTAAAAGGGGAAAAAAGTTTGATAAGAGGAGGTTAAGTAGGAGGAGATAATTATAAAATAATTTTATTGTAAAATTAAAACCTTTTAATGACTTTAATTATCTACATTTGTTATTCCCGGATTAGCGTGTAAATAATCCTATAAATTCATAAATAATCAGCAGATAAAAAAGAAAGATAGCGTAGACAATTTCAATTTAACCCATGCTACGATGTCATGGGGATGTCTCCTGTTGGTAATTAAGCCATGGTAAGAGTTAAAAAAAAAGAAAAATGAAAGTAAAATAGTTGCTGCTATTTAATTACAGAATTATGCGCGGACATCAACAGTGCAAGGTTTTCTTTCGCTGGTTAATTAACTTTCAACCAGAATAATTGACTGAAAACTTAACTATTTTTATCCATGAAGGGATAGTTTGCTGTAAATATAAAATTACTGCCTTATACCTTTTTGTTTTTTATGTTTTTTCCTCGCAAAAATATTTCGGAAAGATTTTTAGAAGAGAGTTATCTGTAAATTGGATCTTTGTTAAGGAGAAGATGCCCTTAAATGAAATAATAAATAGAGATCTGGGTTCAATTAAAACTTCTTTTGTCGTGAACAATAAATGCCAACTCGACGGAATTGACCGCTGACGGAAATATCAATGGATTTTACCTCGTGGCAACACTGTGGCATAACTTGTCTAGTGTGCCTAACTAGGTGGATACAGATTTTTTCTTAAAGCGAGATAAAAATGCATCGACGAAAATTGGATATTGTTTACAAAAGTGTTTTCGAAAAATCATATTATTATGCATGATACCAGACGTCGTCTAGGCGAAAGGTAATCATCATTCACGACTTATCTCTCTTCCTTTTCGAAAATTTTAACTGTTAGAATATCTTCAAAATTATATAACTCGCGAAAAAATTCCAAAAATAAAATTTTAACCGTGAAAATTAATTCGTTAAACTTCAAACAAAGCTCTCGAATTATTTGATAAAAAATAAATAAAAGTAGAGTTTTGACATGTTCACAGAAAAATCAATTTATAGTTTATATAATTTGAAATATTATATGATGAAGTGATAATGTAGTTATGTAGTTATGATAATGATAAAGTAATTATCACCTAATGTAATGATATAATGGTAATGAATGCACAGGTATTAATTCACGATTTTGGTCACGCTGGGCACACTCGGATATTGATCACGATTAATTAATGCAAATGCAAGTATTATAACAATTGATTGCATTTTCATAAAATATGCAATTAATGAAAATGCATGAATAATATTCATCATCGTTATACGAAATACAGTCTCCAGAGTCTCATATAATGATTGAATTGAAATGACGACTTTGAGAAGTGTCTCGCGTATGATATAGTTTGCAGATTTAGGTCTGCGATCACATCATCTGGAAACTGAAAGTCAAAAACAGAAACAGGAAGATGCAATAAGTCACTTTTAGTCCGATTTCTGTTCTATCTGGAGCTTCGCTACGACAGAAAATACGCGATCTGAATTTTTAATTTGTATCTAGCAGACCCAGTTTGCGACGTGACCGTGGTCAATATTACGATCATTTTGCATTTTTATAAGGCAAAATTATTATTAGTATGGCAAAATTGGTGTAAATTTACAATATAAAACAGATTTTTCTTTCATTATTTTAAAATATGGCTATTTTCGTACCTTCTTGATAGATATTTTCGTATCTTTTCGTTCCTTTTGAGAGTTGCTCTTGCACCATTTTTCCATATTTTAAACGTCTGAAAATATAAATACGAAATATAAAAATCGCATATTTCTTTCGCTGAAATACGTTCATTTATCGGTGAAATTGCAATTAAAATAATGAACGCGAATTGAAAAATATTAAAATATTTTCAATATTATTTTCAGTTGCGATCCGTTGAACTAAAACCAGAAATTGCATTTTTCAGTTTCAGTTTTCTTTTTCTGTTGTATTTTCATGCGAAATAGATTTATTTTAAGCAAAACAGAAAAACGAAAAAAAAAAAAAAACGTTTAAAATGCTGACGGAACGTTAAATTGATTTGAAAATTAATTTTCAAATCAATTTAACGTTCAACGGAATTCTTACTGAAATTGAAATTTTCTGTTTCTGTTTCTGTTGCACTTTCAAGTGAAGTGAATTATATGTTCATTAAATCTCACTAGCTAGATCATATTAATTAAATATTTCTATAAAAAATCACGAGTAATAGCAGCATATTAAAAAATTGTTTTAACAGTTTTATCATAACGTGAAGTGAATTATATGTTCATTAAATCTCACTAGCTAGATCATATTAATTAAATATTTCCATAAAAAAATCACGAGTAATAGCAGCATATTGAAAAATTGTTTTAACAGTTTTATCATAATTGAATTAACTTCTATTGTATATTATTTAAATGCCTCAAATAATCATATATCATAATGCAAAATTATGCAAATTCTTAATGATTTATACCGTTAGATAGGCGTATTATTCATTAAAATATATTATTCAATATATCCTGAAAATTAACTATATTATATGGAGAGTATAGAATATAATTAGTGTGCTGGCTATTTGATATAAACCACAAATTTTGCTGTATTATACAGTATATGTTATGATTAATATCGTATAACCTAGTGTTTTTACATAACAAAAACATATTTATTTACATGATTTTTCTTCTTAGTTAATAAATTTAGTACATCTTAAATCGATAATGCTAAAAATCATCGCGTTCAGATAATAATAGATAACCAACTTGATCACTTCTGTTATAATTATCCAACCCATTAACATCCGCTTAACATTTATCACACTTCTCATCTTATGATGTCCCTCGGTTATCTATTATTTATTAAAACGTCATCTCTCTTTGATCTTCTATCCCAAATCCATTATTCAAGATTAATTCTAACTAGAAATTCGAAAAAATTTTTAAAGAAAAATAATTTAGGATAATCATCATTTATCTAATGATATTTTAAACAGATAAAAGATAATTCCGCGGATAGTTTGATAAAAAAACGATACGCGATCTCGGATAACAAAATGATATTTAGATGATGAAAGTGATAATCTATCAGAAATCATCTTTTATATTTTTTCCTCCCTCACCAAAAAAAAAAAATGTTGGAGTTTTGATATATTACTTTGCGTTATTCTTTAAAAAAAAAAGATATATCAGACAATATAATTTTATAAATGTAAAAGATGCCAAATAAAATGATGTAATAATAGCATATAGCGTAACAATTACTCTGATATCAACCAATAAGAGAAGTCCAAGATATTAATATCTTTTTTTCTTTCTTTCTAAATAACGCAAAGTGATTATAAAATTATTTTAAGAGATGTTTTGGAGACATTATTTAGGATATTTCTCAAATAATGTGTGTTTAGCGTGTGATTTATGTGATAGTAAATTATAAATGAGCGATAGATTAACGGTAACACAAATATATTTTATTAAATATTCATAATCTAAAACAATGCTTTCTGAAATTAAATTTTTATTGTTTATAATTTATATAATATCTAAAGTAAAACAATAAAAACGCACATTTGTTCATTTAACAATGGCATATGACGTAACAATAACATATAACATAACAATTACTTTGATATCAACCAATAAGAGAGGTTCATGATATTAACATTTTGCGTTATTTTAAAAAAAACTGTTAATATCTTGAACCTTATTGGTTGATATCAGAGTAATTGTTACGTTATATGCTACTATTACGTCGTTTATTTGGCACCTTTTACTTTTATAAAATTATGTTTTCTGATATATTACTTTGCGTTATTCTTTAAAAAAAAAAGATATATCAGACAATATAATTTTATAAATGTAAAAGATGCCAAATAAAATGATGTAATAATAGCATATAGCGTAACAATTACTCTGATATCAACCAATAAGAGAAGTCCAAGATATTAATATCTTTTTTTCTTTCTTTCTAAATAACGCAAAGTGATATATTAGACAACATAATTTTATAAAAAAAAAAAAAAAAAAAAAAAATGCCAAATAAATTGGCATGGCGCTCTAGCTAATACTTAAATTTATAGATAATGTCTCACGATAACTTAGAAACAAAAATTATACGAAGAGTTTAGAAAAACGATCAATAAAACCCAAGATAAAAAAGTTACGAAATTACACAAAACAGATAATCTTTACAAATCGCTTTCCTTATTACAATTGCCCAGTTTATTAGATAACCTTATCTTTATTTTTTCAGTAGCAAGTGACATAGATAAATAGATAAAAGCAAAGAGAAAAGAGTAAAGATGAAAATAACAAAACTAACCTAAACTAAGATAGATGACCCGAACCAATAAAGGAAAAAAAAGTAGAGTAAAAGAATAAAATATTCCCAAAAGTTAAAAAAAAAAGTAGAAGATAATCCGATAGATATAGGTAACTTAATAAAATATTTAAAAGTAAGAAGAAAAAAATATATATATTTATGAAGATAATTTCAAAATAAAGTGAGTTTTAAACATAGGAAAAAGAAAAAAATCAGCAAGCGTAGCATCAATCATGTTCAAGTAATCAAGATCGTTTTAGATAAAATGGCAAATTAAATAATAGAAGAGACTCAAGATTACGGAAAAATTTTAAAAAAGATAATTTTAGATCACTTAAAAATAATTTTAGCGATAAGAGTAACCAGACAATAAAATTTTGATCTCATACGATAAAAGATATTTTGCTAATGTTAGATAATTTATCATCAGATAAACAGATTCAGTATTCTAATTGAAAATTCGACTCGTCGATAAAGTTTTGATATTTTTAAAAGGCTGAGAGAGAGGTTCACTTCTTTCTACCTCACTAATTAATTAATCAATAATAAATTACTATTATTTTTATTATTATTATTAGTAGTAGTAAAACCATGATATAAAAAATTTTTTCTACATTATCTTTTGACCTTTAACATTTTCTTGGGATTTAGGGCGTGTGCCGGGCGTGTCTTTATTTCTAACATCTGCTCCCATTAAACCTGTTAGATTTCAATTCTTTTAAACATTTTTCTTTATTTTATTTTCTCTTAAATCTCTCGAGAAAATAGGAGAAAGAAAGTTCTTTCTTACTATTGACACTCAAATTATTTATAATTTTAGTGTCAGATAAAAATTGCGACGACGACACGACGTTTCTATATTTATATACAGCTAAAGAAATAAATTCGATTTAAATAGCAGCATTTTTCAGAAAAAACTTTTGATATTCAGAGTAATGCCTTATATAAATTTTATAAATGTATTCTTCCAGTAAAGATTCGAATTAATTTTTTTTTCTCCTTCTTCTTCTTCTCTTCTCTCTCTCTCTCTCTCTCTCTTTTTCAGAAGTTATTTTTTTAAATATTATTATTATTATTTTTTCTTATACACACATCATTATTCTTATATATGTATATAAGAATAATGATGTGGTTGTATGATTTTGGAAACTCAATGATTGATATTCTTTTTGGAAAGAAGATTATTCTCATGTTTTTCATCTTCAGTAATCTTTCGGAATGCATGAAAATACAAAAAGATATTTTGACCAATCAGCATTTTCTCAAAGTAGTTTCTAAGAATGTTATTTTTTGCATAATTTCGAAAAGAAAATATCAAAGATTTCCGCCAACTGCATGAAATATTAATGTAGCTTAAATTAAGCTGTTTTAAATTGGATGGTGGTCTATATATATATATATATATATACACACACCACTTAAAAAAATTGTTATATATATGTATAGAGAATAATTGATGGCCAATAATCGAATCTGACCTTAGAAATAAAACAAAAAATATATATATTTTTCTTCCCCTTTCAAGTTTAATATTGAACAGATGAAGGCTAACAGAAAGAAAAAATTTTCCAGTCGTGAAGATACTTTGATATCTGATAGAAATTTTTCTTAATCACAAACTACTTTAGTCGAGAATCGTTTGAAATTATATTCTGTGTAACAAAACTTCAACTGAAATGTCAGTATGTGCTCGTTTTTCATCCTTTTATTTTCTCATTATCGAGAAGTAAAAAAAGAAAAAAATCAAAAAGAAAAACAAGTAAAGGCAATACTCGTTCTCTCTCTCTCTCTTTTCAATGTTTTATTTTGACTTATAAGGTGAACGAAGGATATTTTTCTTTCTAAAATAAGTATAAAACATGTTAATATTGGTAAAAATATAATTTGTTTATGCATATCAGGAAATTTGGTGAAGCAACTTTGGCATGTATTGTGTCAAGTATCATCAAGTTTTTATCCTGATTTTGATATCTATGGATCAAGTGATTTTTAAAAACACTTTCTGTGCATATTTATATATTTTATAAATAAATTTAAAAATAGAAAACTAACAGCAATTTTATTTTGTTAGTTACATCAATATCTTAAAAATAATTGCATTTATAACTAATTGTTACCAATTCGTATTTAAAACAATACTTTCTGAATTTAAATTTTTATTGTTTATAATTTATATATATTAAAATAAAACAATAAAAACGCATATTTATTCATTTAACAATTGCAACATAACGTAACAATAGCATATTGCGTAACAATTAAATCTGATATCAACCAATCAGAGAGTTTTAAGATATTGACATATTTTTTCAAAAATAATGCAAAATGACATTATTTTATAAAAGTAAAAAAATGCCAGATAAATGACATAACAATCGTATATAGCGTAACAATTAGGCCCTACTCTGTTATCAACCAATAAGTGAGATTCAGATATTGACATTTTGCAAAATGACATTATTTTATAAAAGTAAAAAAATGCCAGATAAATGACATAACAATCGCATATAGCGTAACAATTACTCTGTTATCAACCAATAAGTGAGATTCAGATATTGACATCTTTTTTGTAAATAACGGAAAGTGATATATTAGATAACATAACTTTATAAAAGTAAAAAATGCATAAATAAATGACGTAACAATAGCATATGGTGTAACAATTAAATCTGATATCAACCAATAAGACAGTTTTTAGATATTGACATATTTTTTAATAAATAATGCAAAGTAACATTTTATAAAAGTAAAAAATGCATAAATAAATGACGTAACAACAGCATATAGCGTAACAATTATTCTGATGTCAACCAATAAGAGAAGTTCAAGATATTAACATGTTTTGTAAGTAACTAGTAATACCTAATATATTATTATTATTTTTATCTTTCTCGCGGAATAAATCTCATAATTTAACAGAATGCGAGCAGAATTGAAATTTTATATGTATTCTATACAAAAAATTATGCTCGAGTTAGTTTTATTTCGGTGATGAAACAGTATTTTAGTTTTTGAATTGTGGATGTAGTTAGGTCAGTTCAATTTATTTTACGAATTTGAATAGAAATATATATATATAATATATTTAAAAATCGAGAAGAGACATATTTATACATTGAATTCCGAGAAAACTTTTAATTTTAAATGAGTAACGATCAGTAAAAAAAAATATTAAAAATATATATATGTATCGAATTTTGACAAGAATAAATCCGATTAGGATTTTTGTAGGATTATAGTAAAATTCAATTATGATTTATGATTCTCATCTTAATATTTTTCAATGAAGATATTCATGTATAATACTCCATCTAACAATTACCATACTTGATGTCTTGAGTTGATTATGTCCTCAGGGATCTTTCCAGCGTAAAACGAATCCCAATCATTCCGGATTATATCCGCACATAGAATAGCATGGATTTCTTGCTTTAGCTACACAACTCACATGGTGCATCCAAGATTAGAAATGAATTATTGATAAGCTGGTGGAAAGTGAATTTTCGGAGTTTTTGGCTTCGCTTAAATTTCATCTCCCATTTCAAAAATTCGCTATGACAGAATTACAAGTGTTTAACAGAGCGAGAAATTTTTCTTTCTTGTACTCATTTATCTGTTTAATGAACCGTTAGTGTGTGTTCTCTAACAATTTCTATTAATGCCGAATATCTTACGACATGTTTAAAAATAAAAAAAAAAAGACTTTCGAAAAGTTTCCCTTTAATACCTTAATACTATAAATATTTTAATACGACCGGTGTTAATGAGGTTAAAATCCCCCATTTTTAGTGAAAACTTATTAAACGTATTTGCATCAGATCTTCTATGTTGATCAATTTTGACCTTTTAGAATATTATTTTTTTTTATAGGTTAATTAAAAGCTTACTTTCGACGTTATTCAGCATTTTTTTTAAGTACTTGAACAAACTTTCTATTAGTTTAAGAAATTTTCTACTAATGAAATAAATATCACTAATATAAATTTATAAAATATATTGTTACGTCTCCAGTTATTATCATCATTGTTACAGACTATTGTTACGTCATAACCAGCAACTGATATCAACTAATAGAAAAAAAATGTATATTAATCGATTTCGATTAATAACGAATGTCATTTTCTTAACATCGAATTATGACGTAACAATAGCTCGAATCGTAATAATAAGTTAAAAATCGATTGCTTTATTTTAAATTTTGTTTTCGATTAAAAACGAATATTGCTTTCTTATTGTCGAAATCGGATGTCATTATGACGTAACAATAACTCGAATCGTAATACTAAAAATTGAAAATCGATTGTTTTATTTTAAATGTATCAATTTTTTAGTAATTTTGTATGTTAAGTATAAGAAATTTTTTTTTATAAAAATGTTTTCTCTTGCCAAAATTCTGTGTTAGTTTGAAGGAATTTTGCTTTAGAAATTTTTCTACTAGTTTAATAGAATATACACTAGAAATTTTCTATTAATGTAATAAATTTTGATATTAGAAACTTTCATTTAATATAAGAGATTCTATATCAAAAATTTTCTTCTATCAGTTCCAATAAATTTTCTGTTAGTATAAGAAATTTTGTATCGGAAAATTTTATATTGGTATAAGAAATTTTATATTAGTGTAACAGAAATTTCGTATCAGCATAAAAAATTTTATACGCAAATTTTCTCTTGATACTTTTTATAGAGATTAGTAGCTCAGTTGCAATTAAAATCATACAATAACCAAATATTATAACAAATAAAAAACTATTTTGAAGTACTTTTTGAATCTTGAACGTACTTTCGCTTAAAAAAAATATCCTGAAGTAGTAAAACTGCTAAAGTTGCAACAGTAAAAAAAAAAAAAAATGAAGTTGCAAAACAGAAATGATAAATGGAATGATGGAGCGGGCCTCTAAGATATAAATAACACGTTATAAACAGGCAACTGTAGTGGGTGGGATTGCTCTAGTTTAAACAATATTCCTACCTCATATATACGCTAGTAAAAGAGTAAGCACAGATTTTTAAAAATGCAATAAGCTCATACCTAAGAAGAGAATGTACATCATGAATATTTTGTTAGACCGGATAGGAGTCGTGTAAAAATATATCTTCCGACCGAAATCATTATCTAAATTATTTTATCTACCGTATAAAAAGTTTTTTAAATTCTTTTCCAGAAGAAACGTAAGGAAAGTTTATGCAAAAATGTAGAGGTGAGCTAATTTATAAAGAAAATTTTAATATGTGCTATCGTTAAAGTTTTAAATTGGAACATTTTCTTTTAATATATAGTAAAATAAGTTTTACATAGTTATGTAAATAAATTTGACGATAATTACTTTTGAGATTTATTCAATATCCAGTAATAATGGCTAAAACCAGTCTCAGGAATGCGACAACGTATGTTTAAATGAAGAAAAATTATGCACTTATACAACTAATTAATTAAATTCTTTAAAAACTTATAGTAGCGAGTATAAAGTGAGCTAAAAGTCACTGTGTACCTTTCGTGTGTGATAATATATAAGAAAATAAAGCCATAGAGGATATTTAGGAAAGGCATATGACCGTTACGTTGGTCCAATCTCACATCTCCAGATTATTATCTGTGGTCTTTATTGAAAAATTCTGTTTACAAGAACAATCTCCAATCTCGGCCACAACTACAGGAAGCCATCACCACATATATCAGCAATATTTCTTCGTCGGAACGGTCACGTGTCTTTGCGGACTTGTTTCAACATGTGGATGCATGTCTACACGCGGGAGGAGGCCATTTATAGCATTTATTGTAGAAAGTACATTTGTATTATCATGCCAGGTGCACAGTGACTTTTGAATCATTCTATATCACTTAGAATGTTAAACATAATTTAAAATGCTTATTAATCTCCAGATCAGACTCACTGAATTAGCAATAGAGATTATGAGAATTTTAGCTTAGATAATTTACTTTTATTTACTTTCTATTAAAATATTAACATAAATAAACTATTTTTCAAAAGTTCGTGGCTATGTTTCGATATAATAGCTTAAATATTTTAATAGGTTATTGAACTCCGTTTCCACTATTAAATATGATCAGGAATAATACCAGTTTGTACATAATCGACTGCCATTAACCTTTAGAGCCTTTCGCGAAGGATATCTGAAATTCGTGATAAATTCTTTTCTTCCATTGACTGACTCATTTTAAATGTCTATATCGGTTTTCCAATATGCTAATTAGCAGCTAATTGCATTTTATAACGCATTTTTGCATTGAATTGCCGATTTTATTTTCTTTTTTTTTTAATTTCTGTATTTACGCAATTCTGGTTTATAACCGTTTTTCTATTTTAACGAGGATTTGGTGCGAATCTAAACTTCCGCTGATCACGTAAATAAAATAAAACAATCGATTTTTAATTTTAGTATTATTACTATTCGAGCCATTGTTACGTCATAATGACATCCGATCTCGAGGATAAGAAGAATGAGAAATTTGTTATTAATCGAAATCGATTAATATATTTTTTCTATTGGTTGATTATCAGTTGCTGTTATGGCGTAACAACATTCGGTAACAATAATAATAACAACTTGAGACGTAACAATGATTTTTAATTTTTAATCAATCGATCAAAAGACAATCGATTTTTAATTTTAGTATTATTACGATTCGAGCTATTGTTACGTCATAATGACATCCGATCTGGACGACAAGAAGAAAGCGACATTCGTTATTAATCGAAATCGATTAGTATGCTTTTCCTATTAATTGATATTAGTATCTGTTATGACGTAACAGTAGTCGGTAACAATAACAATAATGACTTGATGCGTAACAATGCTCAGTGAAATAAAAACGTTATTTCTGTAAAAATTAAGCTGTTTTTTTTGTTAATTTTTGCAAATTCGCTACTGTAATATTAATAAATTAAGGGATGGCGTTAGGAGTGCGTAAGGCGTTATTCAATATGATTAATTCTGATGCATCACATCATCTTGTTTCTCTGCTTTCTAGTCATAAATAATACTTCTATTATTGAAGTCGTTAAGGGAATACATCGAACGGCATATTGTTTTCACAATGAAGAAAATCCAAGAGTGATTTAGTTAGGAAAAGAAAATGAAAATAAATGTAACCGACAAGAAACAGACAGCGTTTCGACTAACTATAATTGACTACCATAATAGATTCTATATTTCTTGTGTATGGGAATGACAAGTGTAGAAGAGAGCAATATCGATATTTTGGCTTGATATGGCAGGCGTTGACGGCCGTCGTGTTTTGTATTGGTTCAAAATGCGGTTAGTGAGCTTCTGTACTGATTTATCAGTCGATATCCACACACACAAACACTCCAGTAATAAAAGAAGGGAATGGCACGTCAACAGAAATTAAAACTGATGAGAATTGCCTCTGTTCTCTGATAGGAAAGCTGTTTTGACGTTCTGTTTAAAAATATTTTAATTCTGTGGTTTCGATACTCGTTCTGATATTTAAGGTTTTCGATTGAATTTTTCATAATGTTATTAGCATTTTATAAATTGTGATTTCAGAGAGTTTGTTATGTTTGTTACTTCGTACGGAAATTTCAAAAAAAAAGAACTTTTTCTTCTAATGCATCTCCGAAGATAGAATGTTTCCCCACGAGTGCTTTTGAGTTAGAGAAAAGAATAGGCGATTGTTCGTTGCCATAGTGCTTTTTTTCATATGTAAAAAGCTGCTTAAAGAGAAGACTCAAAGGTCTATAGATTATGTAATGTTTGGAATTGACTCTGACGAATTATCGAATAAGTTAAAGGTCTTTTATCATACTAGAAGTTATATAAATGAATTATTCATCACAAAAAATTATCTTTTCTATAAAAAGAAAAAACTGTTAGAACGAAATGGATTTACTTAGAATTATATATCAAACTCCTCATTAAAAATGATTTTTTTAAGGATAAAAATAAAAATTCATGCCGGATTTAAGGTATTAACAAAAAAAAAAGGAGAAAAGGATTTTATTATTATTTTAACCTCATAAAATTTTAAGAACTTCAGTAATATTTAAATTTAAACAGGTCAGTCTGAAGTCTTTTAAGATTTGCGATCGGGTAACAGGTTTTAATTTTTTTTTTTTTTAGAAATTTAATTAATTGCAAAAAATTTAATGCGTTTTATATTTATTTAAAACAGTCATCAATTAGAAAAGATTTTAATTTTATTCGAATTTAAAAATTTAAATAACAACCAATAGAATAATAGAATTTCAAATCTTAACCAATCAGGAAGAAACGTCAGGAATCTCTCGCTACGAAAATTTATTTTATATTTTTAATTCTAACGATATTTATTTATTATTGCATCCAAGAGACAAGAAAACGATTTAACACACAAGATTATCGGATTTTAATGCTGGTGTAATTACACATTTGAAAATAAATCGCTGAAAATTTACATGAAAAGATGTGCGGCAAACAGAAATTCTGTTGTTGCTATAACGACAGCGTAGAAACGCAGACGTGCCGCAATTAGAACATTTTAAAAAATGTTCGAATTAAAAATATAAAATAAATTTTCGTAGCGAGCGATTCCTGACGTGATAGATGCATCCGAATTGGCTCGATGCCAAAATTCAGAGTGTTCGGTTTCAAGAAAAACTCACGGTATATTAGATAATAACAGCAAGTTGTTCAGTATTGTCATAAAAATTAATATAATTAATCTGTTACTGTTATAAATAGATATTAATAGAATAACCCCTTTGTAAGATAAATAACTTATTATATTAAACAAAGTAAATGATTAAATACAAAAATAAGACAGACCACTACTGCGATCATAATTCGATGACTGCGATTAAAAATCGGTTCCTGCTAGCATGGAACTGCGGCGGAAAATACGCGCATGACGAAAGTAGCACGGTTTTGTTGTTATACCACGGCGTAAAATCCGCTACCGTCCAGTGTCTAGATCAGTGGTTGCCAACGTGGGGCGCATGCCCCACAAGGGGGCAATTCGAGAATGAGTTATTAACAGTGAATTTTTTGCATTTCTTATGGTTCTAAGGACTCATATATATAGTATATAAATATATATTGTGACATACACATTTTTAAAATTAAAATCAGAATGTATATGGTGGTTTTGAAACTTTACTTATTGTTTTTTCATATCACTTCATATTATTATTATTATTATTTTTACAATTTCTTAGTGATATTTTCCTCAGTACTTCGACTGCCTTTTGTTCTTTTATTTTTCTCTTTCATGGATGCGATGTTCTTTGGAAGTATATTTAGACCAGATTAACGTCTTTTAGGTTTCCTCCATATGAATAAGTTTTCACTTTTTGAATAATAAAAATTATATGTCACAGGAGGGCATCAGGATTTTAAAGATGCTTAGGTGGGGCATGGCCAAAAGAAAGGTTGGGAACCACTGGTCTAGATGGATTCAACTTTTTCGCGATGCTAAAATCCTTCATGGTAAGATCCACCAATAAATCCATGCATTTGGTGATGTTGAATTGTGGGTAACCTTGACTGAGTCAGTCTAGATGGATTCAACTTTTTCGCGATGCTAAAATCCTTCATGGTAAGATCCACCAATGAATCCATGCATTTGGTGATGTTGAATTGTGAGTAACCTTGACTGAGACAAAGATGGCGGGATTCTCTATCATTAAACCTTATCTATTTAGTCAAAATTGCATAGAAACATTGTTTGTATTTCTTCTTATAAATATTTTAGATCGAACATTTTCTCTTCCTCGATTTTGTTTCAATTTCCTCAGTTACTTCAGCTGTTAACATAAACGGTTCATGTTTTTCGTTACTTAGAATCCATTTTGTTTTACACGAAATGAATCATGGGAATGGCACTAAGAATCTTAGAAAAAGCGAAGCTTACCGCGACAGTGGGAACCCGCAACCAGAATTGCCCCTATATTTATCTGCGGCGATATTTGATCGTTCCCCTTTCCGCGGCGGATATTGGAAACTACTTTGCGCTCGGCCTTGTTCTCGCAATGATCTGGTATTCCTTAGCAACCAAACTTTTGTTTAAAATTTGAAATATATACAGTATTAACTTATTTTTAAAAATATTTTGAAGATTGAATTCAATGGTATTATTATCATTTTTTATTTTCACTTGCCAAATCGATTAACTCCCTCAGTCAAGCAAAAATTGTAATAAAAATAACGATTACGCTAAGGATATACTATCTTATGCACTTTATATGTCGTTATATAAAAGCTACACTTGTAGTAATATATTCTACAATGTTTATTTGAATTTATATTTTAAAGGAAATTTTAAAAAGTTCTACAATGTTTATTTGAATTTATATTTTAAAGGAAATTTTAAAAAATAATGCATATTATTTTATCATTTTTCTCCACTTTTTGTTTTGTGGAATTAATCGATTTGGCAAGTGAGTGGCTCATATACAAATATAATTTTCATTAAAATTAAATTATAACTTATTTCTTCTCATAAGCTACAACCACTATTTTTATAACAAACTCATATATCATCTATCTTTATTTATTATTCACGTTCTATAATTTTATAACTATACTCTACTAACGTTGTATTCATATACGTCTGTTTCTCGTTTTAGTACTCTCCATTTGCATTTTCTCAATGATACACATTTGAATAACATATCTTACTTTCCAGAGATATGCGAAAATTTCATAGTTATCCGATTTGAAAAATCGAAAAATTATTGTTTGTTAAATTGCGAAATTAGAAAATATATTCCTTTGAGTCATAAAATTTCATCTTACGAACAAATTTTACGCAAATACTTTTCGCACAAAATGCGTAAAATCAAAACTGAATTGAGTCACGATCATTCAAATGCAGTCTATAGGATAATAACTCATCTTAATTAAAAGATTTCAAGAAAATATCATGCAAAAATAATAATAATAGGCCTATACCTAGTTATGCTTGACATAAAATTGAAGCATGAATGACGATATAATACTGAACATGCAACTGTCGTTCACTGTCGTTATTTAATAAACTGCCATATATAAATAATATCAGTATAAGATATCTCGATTACTTATCTTCTATTTTATTATTTTTTGTATAGCTATAAATACGTCAAAAAGTACTGATAGATAATATTTTTCACAATTGTCTTCAAGATCATCATATTATATATTCAACAAATTACTAAACTTCAGAAAAATCGAAAATCCAAAACATTTTCGATACCAAACATTTTGGATTAGGAATAATCAACCTGAATATGTTATATTTTCGTTTGTGCACTATGATTTTCGGAAATCTACTGCCTAAGTACTAGAACTAGGTGCGATTAAAAAAAACGAATATCTTGGTTTATATAAAATGAATTTAGTTTATACTACTTATACTGTCTAATGCATATTATATTTATTACATATTTTATAAAAAAAGGTAAAATGAAATACATTATAAATATTAATATATTTGTAATGTATTTCATTTTACTTTATTTTATGGATATTGATTCTTATTCTATATAAGTATATACAGTATATTGTTTTTTGTATTTTACAGAACATCAACTGAATACATCTGTGTGGAAACTGTCATTATTTACTGTAATATAATCTTTTTTTATTAGCAAGATATTCAATTGAAAGAGTATTTTCATACATTTATATTATTTATTTATAGTATGGTGGATTAATTAAGTTAGACGAAAAGCAGAATATTATAATTGGAGGAATGGGTTTCCAGATTTTTAGTATTCTACAAAAAAAATTAAAATTCAGGTATGATTTCAAAAATAATAAAGATTGCTTTAAATATAATGGTTCTATTATAAAATTATTTAAACGTAATCAATAAACTCAAATATTCTTTCAGAAATAAAATCGTCTAGACTATACTAAATAAAAATTTTAACAAACTGATAACATTATTTGACCGAACTGATGGCTGGAAAGATTTCATTACTTATAATATCTATTCAGAGTTCCTTCTCTACATTAGCATATCTCTCTGTACGAGTACACAGTCTGTTGCAGGTCATGTTTATGTTTTCCCTCGTCAGGTGCTACCAATTAAAGGTCAGGTCCTACCAATTAAGTGAAAAATGGGGTCATTTATTAACAAAAACTGATGAGAGTGAACATGATATAGATTATTAATTAAGGTGATGATATAAAATAACTTGAGATAAAATACAGTAGAATTTCTATTGTCCAACATGAACGATTGAATCTTAATAATCAACATATTGAAGAGAAATATAATCTGTTGACAAAATAGACACGGAAACATGCCATAAATTTTCACTTTGCTTGGAGATATGACCATGCATATAATCTCGGAATTATGCCCTTTTTCTTTTTCTATATATATAAATATTGCATATACCTATATATCAATAATAGATAATCAGAATTCTATCTTATTAAATTATATATATCATTATTTTTAATGATTAAACATTACTTTTTAATGATATAGTTATGAAATTGTGAAACCAATTACCTTTGTTGGGAATAAATTTGCAAATGGATCATGGAATGGAAATATTGGACAACTCAAAAATAAGGTATTTTCTCCATTATTTAGCTATAGAATTTAATATAATAAATAATATAGCATTTGCTTTGAAGCACATTGATATATTTATAAAAGTATAATTGGTATCTGTGTTTTAGGAAGCGGACTTTAATTATATGATGATTTCTATCACATATGAACGTTTCGATGCTGTATCTTTTTCTCCATCTATCTTTTTCTATCGACTGACTTTCGTTGTGAAAGCACCTCGAGCTCATTCTGACTGGACATCTGTCATGGAACCATTCAGTATCGAAGTAATATTTTTGCATCCAATGCTAATATTATAGTTGTGTATAATTGATGTTTTCTTAAAATTATTATTTATCTAATTATTGTAAAATATTTTAATCTGTCATTTTCACTATTGTTCAATGCTGCTTTCCAAATAGCATTGAAATGCTCCGCCGCTTAGTAACATACTAAGCGGCGGAGCATTTCAATGACGATATTGTCCATCTATGTCGGAAATGGGGTGAGCTATTCAAGTGAAATGTGATACATCACATTTCACTTGATAACCAAGCCCTTCTCGGATATAGACCAGATAATATGATATTGTTTACCAAGCATTAGCATACCAACTAACTGCAAATCTAGATTTTAAACCAATAGACAATTTGAGTTTCTTTCCTGAATTCCACAATAAAACCCGATTATTTTCAATTATTTAATTTTCTAATTTTTTTTCAAAACTGAAAATAATCGATATTGGATTATTATTTTGTGATTGAATAATGATCCATAAAAAGACAATACAAAAGATGGTAAGTAAAAGCGGCATTAGGCAGTAGGCACTGCAAGCATCGCCAGAGGGAGCTGCACAGCATTCCTCCATCTACTATATTAATATTTGTTACATGTGATTAGCAATAGTAATAATATAATATATAATATATATAAATAGCAAAATAATATATAAATAGTAATAATATTTCAAACATTGTATGTACTATTTCATGAACCGTTTTGTGAATATACGCAAAGCAATCAACAATGAGTAATATTTTAACTGATTGCCAAATTATTAGGTAACAATTTCTAATTCATCAGAATAATCATCAAAATTACCTTTAAAAACAGTAAAGCTTTGCTTTTCAAACTTTTTGTCATGGCAGGCTGGAAGTGCAACATGAAACATCATAAGATTTCTAACTTCTAAGAAACAAAGTTTTAAGAATAGACAGACAGTATTACTTGAGATCATTCTGTGTGTATATTACTATCAATACAAGTTATTAACTTTGGTTGGCACAACGGTCATGAAGCTATTGCAAAATAATATTATGTTTTTGTTAACATGGCAACTTATCGCGGACTGCAACTAATTGCTAGTGACCTATCATTTTAAATAATGTTGAACTAAATTATTTTTACTCAAATAATTTGCGGGTTAGATAAGCAAAAATGTTATATTTCCTCCCTACATGATCCAGGTTAACTTTTCTGATCCTATAACGCTAACTGTTTTTCAGAAAGGAGTCCGGTCCAGCTTGTTGAACTTCATCTTCCACCAGACAGTCAATTCCATTTTGGGTCTGGCTCTTATTGTAAAATATTTTAATCTGTCATTTTCACTATTGTTCAATGCTGCTTTCCAAATAATGTTACTTTATTATAATTTTTTTCAGCCCTCCCACAAAAATCATCCACGAGCCGCCACTGGTCTGGCTAACTCCTGATAGACTCCCAACTGTCCCGCAATCCCATATCAGAAGTTGATATTGAGGCTTAAAATCTGTTAACAAAACAAACAATTTATAACAGATATTCTCCAATAACATCGAGAATTTTAATAATTCATTAGATCGCTGTGTTCGAAATATAAATGTTAACCAGCTCCCTTGGGATCGGACTTTAGGTAAGATAAATAAAAAGCCAGTTAATCTGAAATACAAGAAAAATACCATTTATAGATTGCAAATTTTAAAAATATGCATATATAGGCCTACATTTTAATTTCCAATTTATAAATTATATCTAAGTAAATTTTATCTACTTACCAGGGGAGTGCCAACCATGGCCACTTCCTTTTTTCTATTTTTATATATGTTGTACAATTAATATTGCAAGTCTTGCAAGCAGAATAAATGTTGCTCATTGATTTCTGGTGATGTGGATATTGATAACATGTGGTTTAGGAATATACTATGGACTAATGAAGTGCATTTTTCATTAGAAGATGAAAAATTCGCTTCATCAGAATATAGAATTGCTGCATATGGGGTACATCGCATCCACATGTTGTGCAGAAATTTTCTATGTACTGATTCATATCGATACTTGAAGAAATTCTCTCATAGCGCAATGTGTTCGCCCTTAGAGTTTCTGTAAGGTGTCAGCAAAAGGATACGGGTTCGAATGTGACTTTTTTTGAGTTTTTTTAATCAAAACTGAAATGAATTATTCCACAATGTAGTTTTACTAATGAGAAATATTACTATTTTGAAGTTATTTAATTTCTTTGATATTCGTGCATTTTATGAACTCTGCCTTTCTACAAGCATACGGTATTTTCATTTTTGTGATAGATAAATATATTTTATTGAAATTTAATTTAAACATCTCTCTTCAATCAACTTTTTATGCGAGTCATGCATATAGAATCATCAGTTTAAATACAAGGACTTTTAATAGGAGTAACATCAACGAATATTGATTAATAAATATGCATATTGTAAAACAACATTCTGTTTTGATGCTTTTAGATCATTACAAAGTAAACCATTCTGCGACTCTCATTATGTAATTGGAGAAGAAAGAACGTGCATTATTTGTTAAGTTACACTGACGGAAAAAAAAAATCCCAACACCAAGAAAGACTTGTGTTAGATAAACAAAATTTGGTACGCGTGTTTATACATCTGAAAGATGACATCGATTCAAATTTCGCCCTTTGCGCATAAGTATGGCGCTAGTAGCTCCACTCGGAATTTGCAAATCAGGTTTGCTTTAAATGCATGCTGTAAAGTTTGTGAGCGTTATTTATCCTTGAAATTTGACGTATTGAGCTGATGTTAGCCAAGAATGCCTTTAAGAAGACGAAGAAGCCACTATCAACAGCTCACCGAGTTTGAACGAGGTCGTGTAATAGGGCTACGAGAAGGTGGATTTTCTTTCCGCAATATTGCAGAAAGACTTGGCCGGAATGTATCCACTGTGCATGATTGTTGGGAGCAGTGGTCAAATGAAGGTACTGCTTCAAGAAGACCGGGTTCCGGGCGGCCACGTGGAACTACTGAGAGGGAAGACCGCCGTATTCGGCGTATGGCTGTGGCACATCGTACTGCATCTGCGACAGAAATTCGAGCTGCAGTTGGTACCACAGTGACACAACGAACTGTTAGAAATCGGTTACTTGAAGGACAGCTCCGAGCTAGGCGCCCTGTAGCGTGCATTCCACTGACTCCAAGCCATTGCCGTTTGCGACTCCAGTGGTGTCAAACCAGAGCTCATTGGAGGACGGAGTGGAGATCTGTTGTGTTTTCTGATGAAAGCAGGTTCTGCCTTTGTGCCAGTGATAGCCGTGTGTTGGTCAGAAGGAGGCCAGGGGAACGCCTGCAACCAAACTGTCTACGGCCTAGACACACTGGACCTACACCTGGAGTCATGGTCTGGGGAGCAATTTCCTATGACAGCAGGAGCACTCTTGTGGTTATCCCAAACACACTGACTGCAAATTTGTACGTCAGTCTGGTAATTCAACCTGTAGTTCTGCCATTCATGAACAGCATTCAAGGGGGAATTTTCCAACAGGATAACGCTCGCCCTCATACCGCTGTTGTAACGCAACGTGCTCTACAGAGTGTCGACATGTTACCTTGGCCTGCGAGATCACCAGATCTGTCTCCAATTGAGCACGTATGGGATATCATTGGACGACAACTCCAGCATCATCCACAGCCAGCACAGACCGTCCCAGTATTGACAGAACAAGTACAACAAGCATGGAACTCCATACCACAAAGTGACATTCGGCACCTGTATGACACAATGCATGCACGTTTGCAGGCTTGCATTCAAAATTCTGGAGGTTACACCGGCTATTAATGCAACAGCATTTCACATTTGAAATGCATTTTCTTGAGCTTAAATTAACCTGTGATCTTGAAAATTTAATCAATTAAACATGTTAACTACACAAATGCATTGTCCAAATTTCATTACTCTACAATAATTTTTTCTTGGTGTTGGGATTTTTTTTTCCGTCAGTGTATTTTACAAGAATGTCAGCAATAATTTGGTTGCACTGAGAAAAAATTTCTGCGTTTGAAAAAAATGCAAAAATGTCCCACGTGTAAAAATGGGATAAAAAACGTGATTAAAAAGTTTAAAGACACTGAAGATTTGGGTGTGGCATCAAGAAGAAACCAACAGCTGATTTTCATGGAAGTTATTACGAAGTTGTTGTTGCTGTGATTAACAGTTCAGCATGCACCCAAAATTCTTCATCCAGTGCCTGTGCGGTTGAACTTGATTTGTTCACGTGCCACCGCACAGGAACATTTTACGCTGATACCCTTACAAGATCCACATAGTGCAATAATTAAAATTTCAAGTCTGGCAGCACTCATGGATTTTGCTCTGCATGGTTTCTGGCAATGATGGATATTGATAACATGTAGCCTAAAGAGGTGCATTTTTTCCTAGCAAATGAAAAACTCATCTCAACAGAATACAGAATTGCTGCATATGGGGTATATCGCATCCACATGTTGTGCAGGAACGGCCATTACATTCGGTCTAGGTTACTTTATATTATGGATACACCGTTAATTTTATTATTGGTGCATTTTTCTTTGAGGACCAATAAGGCGTACCGTTATTAGTGCAGGTTACCATATCTTCGTGCTCAGCATGTGATTTCTGCGTTATAAGAAAGAGAATTTTTAGAGACCACAATCTTAACGCAAGATGGAGCAAAGCCACATATTCGTCGACCAATGAAGGAATTGTTTGTGCCAACTTCGGCAATGAGCGCATAATATCCAGACGTTTTCCATATATTTACATCCATGTTCTCCAGATTTGAATCCTTATGATTTCTGCTGCAGGGATATTTGAAAGATCGGATCTATCAAGGAGCAGAAATGTATATGGTATAATAAAGTCTTATTATTATAACAATGCATTTTGAATGTATTTTATATTCATAAAGCGCCATAGTTTTTTCTGTTGGTGAAAATTTCAACTGTTTTATTTCTCATCTAAACTCGCAACATCATAGTCTAATTACCATATATACTAGGTTTTAGGTGTCATATGTTCATTAGAATTCGCTCATGGAACTGTGAGTATGGTCAGGTAATTTTCAGTCACCCTGTATTTACAGTGGATGTTTTTTTTTCCGTCAGTGTATTTTACAAGAATGTCAGCAATAATTTGGTTGCACTGAGAAAAAATTTCTGCGTTTGAAAAAAATGCAAAAATGTCCCACGTGTAAAAATGGGATAAAAAACGTGATTAAAAAGTTTAAAGACACTGAAGATTTGGGTGTGGCATCAAGAAGAAACCAACAGCTGATTTTCATGGAAGTTATTACGAAGTTGTTGTTGCTGTGATTAACAGTTCAGCATGCACCCAAAATTCTTCATCCAGTGCCTGTGCGGTTGAACTTGATTTGTTCACGTGCCACCGCACAGGAACATTTTACGCTGATACCCTTACAAGATCCACATAGTGCAATAATTAAAATTTCAAGTCTGGCAGCACTCATGGATTTTGCTCTGCATGGTTTCTGGCAATGATGGATACTGATAACATGTTGCCTGAAGAGGTGCATTTTTTCCTAGCAAATGAAAAACTCATCTCAACAGAATACAGAATTGCTGCATATGGGGTACATCGCATCCACATGTTGTGCAGGAACGGCCATTACATTCGGTCTAGGTTACTTTATATTATGGATACACCGTTAATTTTATTATTGGTGCATTTTTCTTTGAGGACCAATAAGGCGTACCGTTATTAGTGCAGGTTACCATATCTTCGTGCTCAGCATGTGATTTCTGCGTTATAAGAAAGAGAATTTTTAGAGACCACAATCTTAACGCAAGATGGAGCAAAGCCACATATTCGTCGACCAATGAAGGAATTGTTTGTGCCAACTTCGGCAATGAGCGCATAATATCCAGACGTTTTCCATATATTTACATCCATGTTCTCCAGATTTGAATCCTTATGATTTCTGCTGCAGGGATATTTGAAAGATCGGATCTATCAAGGAGCAGAAATGTATATGGTATAATAAAGTCTTATTATTATAACAATGCATTTTGAATGTATTTTATATTCATAAAGCGCCATAGTTTTTTCTGTTGGTGAAAATTTCAACTGTTTTATTTCTCATCTAAACTCGCAACATCATAGTCTAATTACCATATATACTAGGTTTTAGGTGTCATATGTTCATTAGAATTCGCTCATGGAACTGTGAGTATGGTCAAGTAAATTTTCAGTCACCCTGTACTTACAGTGGATAAACTTTTTTGTTTTTAAAATTTCATTAAGACATTTATTTTTTATCTGATATTTATTTCCTTATATCAGCTTAGAAGAATTTAATAAGTTTAGACTAAATTTAATTTTCAATGAATTCTGACACACAAAACAAAAGTTTTTTGCTTTTATCCTTGTCTGTAAGGAACTACTGCAATCTCTTCCAATTAGAAACTATTCCAAACTATTGTTTACAAGTAACCCCAGCATTTTTAATCAACAAGATTGGAAAAAAGCATCATCTGTTGATAAAAAATATATGCATGATCCTATACTTTACGTTTGCATGTAAGTTTACAGGCTTTTTAATGTAATCATATGTTAGCGAAATAGCTCTATTTTAAATGATTGTTTCCTATCTAGAAGAGTCTACAAGATAGAGAGCCCAAACAGTCTAATGGCAGATATGTGAGACCTTTTGGCCAGTCATTGATGAGCTCTGAAATGATCGCCAAACTATACTCTTGTGTGATTTAATGGCATAATTAAAAAATAATCTACTCTATCCGGATACCAGACTTCCAGAATTTTCAAGAGGAAATTCCCTAAAGTATATTGCTGCTCGTGCTAGATATGGACGAATTCAGAATCCTTTATTTGGAAAGAAACGAAAAACTAACAAAAAAGAAAATCTGAAGGGATATTACAAAAGTAAATATATTAAAATATGAAAATATTATATATGAGGCGTTTCATTGTTCATACTTCTGATCAATGTAGTTACCTTCAAGAATTGTTAAAGAATAATTTGTAATAACTTGTTTATTACGAATAAAAAAATACTATAATTTTAACTTTCGAAGGATACAGAAATAATTGGAAATGTTATTTGTAATAAATGGAAATATTAAAGGAACATTTCTATAAATTATGCATTATAGTTTAAAGGCTTCATTTACACATTATTAGATTTAGAGCCGATTGCACGACTTTCGGTTTAATCTGCAGAATAGTTATCGATAGAATAACTTTAACCCGTTGAAAAATCTAAAGATTAAGTACACAGTGTTGCACGAGGCATAAGTTAGCTACGGTTAGCTATCAGCCAGATAGAGTAAAAATAGTTATTATGCGTTTTACTAGAGCAACTCGTTTAAACATGATGATGCCAATAAAACTATTTACTGTTTGTGAATACTTGCAGATCAGTTTTTAGTTCATTATTTTAAAAAAATATTCACCAAATATTCTATATGTATGATTAAGTATATACCCTTGATTAGAGCGATTAACAAATCCTCGCAATACACCGCATATATCAAAACCGCACTAATCAAACTAAAACAACCAATGGGAATAATTAAAAAGAATCCTGGAAAATATAAAAATTATAAACGTATTTGTTTTCCTCTCTCAAAACGTATCTAAATTGCATTGCATGTACTTTAAATCATTGAGGAATGTGGTATAGGTATTTAAAAATTTATAGTAAGAATTAAAATTTATTTTTCACAAAAGAAAGAAATTATTTTTTAGAAAATTTCATAAATTTTATAAAAAATAATTTCACTTCCGTAGACACCCAGTACTGGAGAGGAACTGAAGGCAAGGCTGGCTATATAATATTGTAATGACTATTATTAGGAAGGCAAGGCTGGCTATATAATATTGTAATGGCTATTATTAGGTAGTTTCCATTCAGGATAAATTTATTAATAAATAAAATTATGAACGAATTTATAATATAATAATTAGATGACGAAAGTCGTAATATTAACAGAATTAAAAAATAAATAAATAAATTTATTGCAATGCTCTAAATATGTAGACTACAATTCTCCACATTCAATTCCTAATGCTTCAGAAGGTTTGCAAAAAAATCGCACTTGTTGAAAAATACTAAACAAATTTGGCACCGCATATATTAAGGGATAATATCAAATTTTTTTGCGCACTAATCAAAACCCCGATATTCAAATCCGCACTAATCAAGGAATTCCTATACTAGCATAATAGACATTATGCAAAAATAGATCTAATGTAGATCTGAAAATATAGGTTTATATTCCAGATTTTTTATTTACTCTTAGAAATCCATATATGTGGTATAATATCTTAATAACAATTTACTTTATAAATTTAAAATAAAATAATGGATTTTTGATTTATAAAGTGCATATTTCACTTATCTTTGATATTAACCATAAAACTATTGATTTCCTTTAATTAAACTAAATCTCATATGAAAGTAATCATCGTGAATGGTAAATGGATCTATCTTTTTCAGAAATATTCCTTCTGGATTGAAGTAAATGTAATCCAAATAATCTAAATCAATATTATTTTCAGCTTTGTATTCGGAACTGCTATAGTCCGCCATATTGTTTTTCTGGATAATCTATAGAATAAATTTTAACCCGCCCAAATCAGACGGTTAAATTAGTCGGTAGTTTATTGTAGAGATTTGACATCATGCAACGCAGCAAATTAAATCTGTAGATTAAAATCTGTTTTAACCTAGAGACTCTTGCAACCAACCGTTAATGAAATTATTTCACTCAAATGATTAACTTATATTATATTTTGCAGGTTTGGATAGCAATTTTTGTTATTTTACCGGTATTGAGTTTAATTCTCCACAAAGTGATTGAACAAGAAATTTCTTTAGAAGAAATGAATATTTATTGGCCAAGAATGGAAGTGTTTTGGTTCCTTTTTGGTACTTTGGCTTATCAAGGTACTTACACGTCTAATATAATTTGGAATAAAATATTTGTTAAATAATTATAAATTGTCTTTTTTCAGGTGCCAATTTAAATATTATTCGTCGATTTCCATCTAGATTTCTCATTGGAATATGGCTGCTTTCGGTTATAGTTTTAGTTATGAGTTATGGTGGAAATCTTATGTCATTTCTAACCTGTCCTACATTGGAAATCATACCAGTTACTTTCACACAATTAGCAGATGCTGTTGCAAAAGGGAAATATTCTTGCGGAATTAGAGGAAATTCTCCAGTGATTGGTTTGATGAAAGTATGTATATTCAATAATGGACTGTGGCGGAAAACGAAATTTGATTGGCCGATACTAATATTCTTTAATAATCAAAATTGTATTTAAATGAATTTCTTTTCAAGGAATCAAATACAGATTATACAAGACTTCTATTAGACCATATGAATTTAAATAATCACTATTACAATTATGATGAAGGGTTCAAACAAGTCTTAAAAGGCAACTTCGCTTATATTCACGCTGATTATATTCTGAACAAATTCAGTCGTAAATATGGATTAGAAAATTTTGTGATATCTGATGACTCCATTTATACAACCCAAATAGCCTATGCAATGAGGAAAGGTTTCTTGTTTCGAAAACGTGTGAATCATGTGTAAGTTGCATAATTTATACTTGAATAAGTTATTTGTACAAATATAAAAAGTAATTATTTTAAAACTTTTTCATAAATTTTTCTTTTTCAGAATATCTAGATTATACGAATCAGGAATAGCAAATAAAATCATTTATTCATGGGAAAAACGTGGTATGAAACGAAATGAGGAAAGCATTAAGTCATTAAAAATAAACGATCTTCTAAGTCCGTTTGTTCTCCTCATATGTGGATTGATAATTTCTTTTGTCTGTTTCTTAATCGAGATATTTGTAGGTAATTATAAGCATTGCTGTCAAATTAGGTGCTTTAATAGACCTAATATCTATCCGTGACATTAAAGATTTATTATTTATTGACCTGATATTCACAATTTCAGCATATTTAGATTAATCCATCAAAATTCCGTATCTCTGTTATTTTATTTGGTATATTTTAGACACTATTTAGTATACTGTACTTCGTCCTAAAAAAAAAATCAGTTTTAAAAATCTGATTATCATTGTGTACGAAATAATATTTCCCCACTTAATTTGCAGTGGTTTAGCTACTTAATCAACTAAATAAAATTCATAATAAATAGTTTGAAACAATTATTAAAACGTTTTTTTATCTTCTCTTTTCTATTGCTTTCCGTTCCATAACACAAAACTTGAAATTTTTAAAATGACACAAATTAACAATAACAACTGCACAATTCTTTTCGGTTAATTTTATATTTATCAAAATTTTGTTTTGTTTTATAATAGTAATATTTAACTGGATATTAATTTTGAAACAACTATTAAAACGTTTTTTTTATCTTCTCTTTTCTATTGCTTTCCGTTCCATAACACAAAACTTGAAATTTTTAAAATGACACAAATTAACAATAACAACCGCACAATTCTTATCGGTTAATTTTTATATTAGAATATTCTCTATAGAAAAAATTGTGATACCCCGATAAATAAGGTTATGTGAAACAAATGTTGAATCAATGTTATTTTTTTAACATTTGAATGTGAACTTAACATTTCTATGCAATGTTAAGATGATGTTTAAATGTAATTGTTTATCATTGTTGATTAATCATTAGTTTTGAACATTGTTAAAACGTAATATCCATATTGTTCTTTCATTCAAATAACATCCTTATAAACAAAGTTACGTCAAACAAACGTTGAATGAAACTTTTTAACATTTGAATATGAATTTAACATTATGTAGTAATGTTAAGAAAATATTTGTCGTTTTAATCAATGTTGGCCTAATGTTAGTTTTGAACATTATTCCGTCGCGGAATGACGCCACGCGCGCCGCGGTTCCGCATCGCGCTCGTCGCGATTTTGCACCAGTTCCACGTTACTGGAAAAATCTTTAGATATACGATGAAAATTGAAGGGGCGCGCCGCGGTTCCGCATCGCGCTCGTCGCGATTTTGCACCAGTTCCACGTTACTGGAACAATCTTTAGATATACGATGAAAATTGAAGGTGGCCCCATATTTAGCTTTTTTCACGTGACAAATTGAAAGGGGCAACTCTAACTGGAACGTTTTTTCTGTGTTATCGTATAGGAGTTAGGCTCACTTGCTTATTATCTCTCTGAAGTTTGGTTTGTATTCTGTTAGAGACTATATGCAGTTTCTAACTATACAAGTTAATTCATTCTTGAAGTATATTCATAAAAAAAAGAACTTATTTTCCCTAGATGTAGTTTAAACAAAGAGTGATAATTTATCAGAAATTTTAATAATTTATATTAATGTTTCCCAAACGTTCTTCAATGACGGATCACTTCACAAATCCCCAAATTTTTAACGAACACTTTGGTTATTTTATAATATAAGTAGATATTAAGAATAAATAAATTAGGCCAGTAAGTATAAAAGTCAAGAAAACAAAACAAACATTTATTTTCATATCGTAATTATATAAAATTACACAAATTAAAATAGTAAAATAAAATAGTGACTTCAGATTCAACTTGGCACAATATTTAAAATGATAAGAGGTTTATGGTGATTTTCATAAAGTTTTACGGAACACCAGAGTGTTCCGCAGAATGCAGTTCGGAAAACTTTGATTTATATAAATCTCATCAAAAGAGTTAAAATGATAAGAGGTTTATGGTGATTTTCATAAAGTTTTACGGAACACCAGTGTTTCGCAGAACGCAGTTCGGAAAACTTTGATTTATATAAATCTCATAATTAATAAATAAACTATTTAGAGAAAATGTTGAAAATTAGAAAAAACTTTGCAGTTTATTGCGATGTTATAATTAACAATATACTTTAATTTTAAATAAGTATTAAAAACTTCTTAAATATATTTTGTTATATATTTAACTGAATCTTTCAATCAAAAAATATTTTAAAATAGTATTATTTTTATTTTCAATAAAAAGTATTAATTTAAAAGACCTATTCGTTCAAAATTATCTTTAAGATTCCTGCAATAAAAAACACCAAAGTTTGATGATGAAAATCGGAATTATAGGAAAAACTAAAATTAATAATCAATTAGAGAATGTGGAATGAGGGAGGGTGTTGGAACATTCCACATTCCAAAGTAACAAGTAAACACATCAATTAAGTTTTATGATACTGTTTCTCTTGTCACATCTGGAGCATACCGCCTCTTTCCCCTAATGTACAGAAACCTTTCTTGTTAGAATAAAGATTTGCCTTGTACAGTACACACGTGTTTTTCCTTTCTCTACGACTCGGCCTACATTCGATATCTATATCGTCGTTTTCATCTGTCCATATAAAACAACAATATATTAATGTTAAATTTATAAATCTTTAATACTTCGATATTATTAGAAGAAAAAATACCGTAATTTTTATATAATCTATATTGTAGTTACGCATTTTTTTTTTTCTAAAAATTGTTTGCGAATCTGAAGCGCACATAAGTGGGATCTTTAAAATCTATGCAAAACTGGCACTGCTAAATAATATTCATTCACACTATTTGATTGAGATAATATGAATGAAAATTATTTAGCAGCTTTTAAGTATCTGAATGAAACTTCAATGTTGTTAGTAAATTTAGTGTATTTTTTAAGAGAGGATGTTACTTTATACCAGGAATGAACAACTTCCGTTGCACAAAATATTAGAAAATAAATAAATTAAATTTAGATTTGAAGGATACTTTTAAAGAAAAAATTTAGTATATGTTTATAAAACTTTTATCAAAGGAAATCAATTTTCCAAGTTAAGGAAGCATTCAACAAAAATTCTATTGCTATTTTCTGCAACTTATTTAGGTGAACAGTTCTTTTTTTCCCATAATGATTTTAGTAAAAGTAAGACAAGAAATCGGATAACAGCCTCTCATCTGATAAATTAAAACGAGCAGTGACTAACATTTGACCAAATATTTCGGATATATCACCATTCATATCAGTTCCAGAAGTCACATTAAGTATACTGATGCTAATTTATAATTACATATGAATAAATAATTGTGGTTTACGGCATTTTGTTTTTTCTTTTACCCCTTGTGTGTGGCCCGTGTCAGTTCGAAAGGTTTAAATATAGATCTTATATGGAAAAAAGTTGCCCATCCCTGATTTACACCATTCTATCTGTAATGCTAAATTACTATTAAAAATATCGATAAAGTATAAATGGATGAATTCTTGTTTTATTAAATACATAAAAACAATTTATTTTGTGCTTTATATTTAAAGTGAGAAGCATAAAACAATTATATCATTTTTCGATACTCTGTAAATTTTACTATCATTATTTCAATGTTTGTTCTTAATTTATATTCTATATTTTATTTATTTATTTATTTATTTATTTATTTACAAGTGTACAAAAGTACAAAGTAATCCCCCTATTTTTATGTAGATACATTAATAATTTTTAGAGTACAGATTATATGTTTTTGGAGCTCTAATAAAGAAGGTGTTAAGCAATCTGGATAAACGATTGTAAGGGATGAATAGAAGATTGCTGGTATACTTAGCTGAATTAGTTCTGTAAGAAAATATCCTTGTAACATATTTGAAATGAGTTTGACATCTTGGTTCTCAATTAATTCAGAAATTTTCTTGATGTTCAGTTCTTTGAATTTTGAGTCTGTAGAAAGAGAGCATAAATGCCTTTTTAAATTTTCCAATAAGGTTGATTGTTCTTGAATATGCCTGTTGTAGAGATGCTAGATGCGAGGAAGATGCTGCAGCATAGATACTTAGACCATACAAAATTTTAGATACAATAATAGAATTAAACCAGGTAGACAGAATAGATTTATTGTTGATATTTCGTAGGTATCTCCAAGCGAATCATCTATATCGGGCTAGATTATTGCGTAACATATCAATATGATATTTAAAGGAAAGTTTGCTATCCAGAATAATACCAAGATCACAATGATAGGGAGAAAAAACAACTTGATAATGATTTGCAGATACGTTATAAAGATCGGACGAAAGAGGACTTAAGGCGAATCTCATGAACACTGTTTTGTCTCTGTTGATAGTCAAATTTAAATAAGACAAGGAATTTGCAATAATGTCAAAATCAAGTAGAAGTTGATCAACATCATAAGCTATAAGTTTTAAATCATCGGCATAACCAATTATAGAAGAACAAATATTAGATGTAAATATTGAATTTATATATGCAACGAAAAGCAAGGCGCTGAGTGGAGAGCCATGTGGTATCCAATTCCATGAATGTGCATGTGCAAACCCACAAAACTCAAATGTCGCATTGCGAGACCGATGAATTGTGGAATGTTGAATTGCAATTCACCACTGTACTAGAAAACTTTATAATTTAAATAAGAGATGATGCAATATGTCAAATTCTTTAGCATGGAAAGATAAATTTCTTCTGATCTAACTTAACTGCTGTCTTACATTTGTTGCACTGCTGTTACATTTGTTATGACAACAGTTGTTTTCATAAAATTGTGAGAGTCCCGCAATATATGTAGACTGGTGTCTTGAGTCTTATCATTCGATAATCTCATTTCTGACACCAGTGTGAAAAACTCACAACGGATGGCCGAGTAAAAATACGTATATCGATAAATTTTAGTGTATTTTCGAATAGGGTCGCGAGTAAGTGACGCAGGGATCCAGGATAGGAGAATTGATTTGGATACTTATTCAAAATAAATAACATATATTTATTAAAAAACAAGAAATAAAACACAATATTAACATAATTCGTTAGAGAGAGATATCTGACCCGGAGATCATACCTGGAAGAGAGAATGAATAAAAATTTATGTTATTCCTCCATTATTATTTTATGTCTTCATTCCCTATTTCGTTGGACGATCACCGACAGGACGGGACACAGATTCACCTTTTTCGTTCTACATTTTTGCACCTTCTGTTTGAAAAATGTTCTTTGCTCTGAGTCTCAATCGTCTCTCGTCTCTCCTTTCTTTTTTGAAAGGCGAACTTATCTTTTGTTTATTCAATAAGAGACAATCATAGTCTTCTATTGTTTAGCAGAAGGTGATCTCGTTTCATCATTATTTGATGAAATCGATCTTTCTGCTTCCTAGACATATCTAATTTTTATTCAAAAATTAATTTTAATATTTATAAAATTTTATTAATTAAAACAAATTATTTTATTACAGTTCGCTGGTCTTCACAAAATGTGTAATTCATTTTCCCCATACTCACACTGTTCCAGAAATATTAAATTATTATTACTCATAATATTGACAGACAAAATAACAAACAAAGATCCAAAATTGCTGAATAATAAAAGATATTTAAATTATATATATTATATCAAGGGTATCCAAAATTTCTGGTGTTGTAACCCCTTACTGAATTGCTGTGTTGTACCCTTTATACTTCATTGATCCCCAATCATTTAATAAAAATAAAAATATACATCATATGTAACAAAAACAAAAAAAAAACCTATTCTGAGTACAGTATCTGAATTTAATCATAATGAAGAAGCTACATTTCTTAATTTATATTGAAAGATATAGAAAACATTTAATGAAGCTCTAAATGGGGGCTAATTTGATATATATAATCATTTAAAATTAATATATTTCAAATATTTTTAACTTGTTTAATTTAAAAATTTATTTTTAAAAAGTGTCCTTTGTTTATTTTCCCATTTTTCCTGAAAATTCCTTAAATTTATTTATTTATTTCATATTTTTTTGAATTCCTCTATAAAAAAACATTCTTAATATATATCATAATATAACAAAACATAATACAATGGTTTCTGTTATATTGCTGTTATACTTCATCAAACAGTAGCAAATTGGCTGGATGGAGACTGTGGAAAATTCCATATGGGCTGGATTTTTGCAGTTACTATTTAGATATAGAGGGGGAAGGTGGGGCAAAACTGGGTATCTTAACTTTGAAAAGACATAATTTTTTAATTTGAACAAATTTTCAAAATTTTGTTATTAGGTTTCAATAGTTATCATCTATCTGGAACTATGGGTTTTTATGTCAAAAATTTAATTTTATGTTTATTCCTTAGATAGGGAGGTTTGGGGTCGAAATTCCACTGGGATTTTTTCTTCTGTTGTACCACCTTTTGTAATTCAAACTTGACTTTATATACAAGTATCTTTTTTTAA
Organism: Olivierus martensii; assembly: GCA_000484575.1. Classification (NCBI taxonomy): domain Eukaryota; kingdom Metazoa; phylum Arthropoda; class Arachnida; order Scorpiones; family Buthidae; genus Olivierus; species Olivierus martensii. The sequence continues at coordinate 46,228 of AYEL01089860.1, read as the reverse complement.
AAGTTATTAAGATTTTAATTAAATTCTTTGCAATTTATCAGTTTTTTTAATCATAAGAGGATTGGCTCATCATTAGGTCATAGTTTGATGTATGGTGCTTGTATAGAACTTTTTATTTGCTATACTCTCTGAAGGAAAGTGTTATTGTTTAGGTTGATCACAGCTTTAGCAAATAAGGGAGATATTTGCTTTATTTATTAAGATGAACTTTAACCAAGTTTTTCTTCTTACCTTCTTAAAATCTTATAACTTGGCCATTATTAATGAGAAAATAAGATAAAATGAATAGTGTACCTATATTGTCTGTAAGCAAAATCTTATAATTCAAATGTTAAGAATCGAAATCGGAATCGGCATCAGAATTGGAATCGAGAACATTTTTGGCATTGTCCCATCACTAATTTAAATACCTATTTCCATTTTCTAAAATATTTCTTATTTCAGTAATTAAAACTTCTTGACCCGCTCAATGATTTTTAAAAAATTTCTGAATGAAAAGAATTAAAAAGATTATGCTATGACATTTTTGCTTATTTGTTACGATGGATATCATATATTATTTATTAACTCGTTTGCTTAACAGCTATCGTTAGAATTAGTATATTTTATTGTGGCCCAAAAAATTTTTTTTTCTTCAAATGTGGCTCAAGAAAGCCAAAAAGGTGGGAATCCCTAATCTAGACCAACAGATACACTTTTTAGGAAAAATTTACGATCCTCCTGTTTTGGCTATGTAATTTTCTAAGAGAGTGCTATAGTTGCTGGCCACTGAGTGAAGATGGGAGTTTTGGGGAATGACTGAGGACTAACTATTCACTCATATCCTCTGATATAGTGTATCAGATCATACCACACTATATCATAGTCATAGATGGCATTAGACATAATTGTTACTCTGGCAAACTGCTGAATGGGGTAAAAAACCAGATATGTTTTGGCTTTGTTATATAAATGTCATCACAAATCTGCTTTCAGCATAATATGGCAGGACTACAATGATAGAAATATTTAAAATTTCAATAAAATGAATGATTTTTATACAATTCATATTGATTTATGTATTGATATTATTTTAGATTTATATACCTGCTTTAAGTATTTTTTTTTATTAGTTTCAGATAATTTTCTTTCTGAAATATAAAGTTAATAGAAGTGACATGGATAAACTACAATTTATTTGCTTAGTTTATTGAATCAAAGACATCGCAGGCCAAAAGAGAGCCAAAATAACTAATGTATTACTACGAAATTTTTAGAATAGAAATTCTCTAAATTTTTTTTAATTCCCGATATTTATAAGAATTTTTTCGAGAATCAGGAATCCCGAAATAATAATATAAAAACATTCTCAAGAATCGAAAATGAAATTTTCTTATAAATCTTGACATTTCTCGAGATGGGAAGCTTGGGCACAATCACTATCGATGAGTGTTGGCAAATTGTAAGAGAGTCTGGAGTGGCATTGTTGTTTAGTGAATAGTGAAGGAGTGAGAACTGATGTTAAAAACTAATCATTGATATAACACTTGTGAATTCTAAACTGTCTTTTATTAGAAAAAATTTTATTTATCCATAAGGCATGATATATAACTGCTATATAAAATTTTACAATTAAAGTCCAAATTTAAATTGTTTCTGTTTTATTTCATTCCATTAGTGAACAATATAGTAATAATTAAATGAGAAAAATTATCAAATATTATCCTTTCTAGTACCAAAATGCACTTTAGGATCATAACTCTGATTCATAATACTAAGCCTAAGGATTTTTGGTTTCAGTTAAATGTCATTTCAGTTAAAGTTATGATTTTCAGAAACATAACCCAATATTAAATGAGGTTCTATTGTATTTATATTATGGTTTTAGAAATATTTTTTAGTAATTTTAAAATCTAACTGAGAAAATTCTCTTCTATATGAAAACTTCAACTCAAATATAGATATAAAATTTTCATTAGAAAAATAATTTTAATTAACAAAAAGATTTATTTTGATATATTCATACAGTAAACCCCCAATTTATGCAGTTTCAGAAATATGCAAATGTGTAAATCTTGAATTTCCATAAAATGTAAATAAAATAATTCATTTAAAAATTTATTTTTTTGCAAAATATCACTTAAGGCCTTAAATTTTCTTATCTATGTTTAAAATATGTTCATAAATTTCATTTACCCATTCTGTTTACTAATATGCCTATTCATATATATGAAATTAAATTAAGATGTGTTGAGCTTATATGGTTTTCAACTTACAAAAAAATATTTGGGACAGATTAATTGCATAAGTTGAGGACCTACTGTTTAGGTATAATTCTGTCAAAATAATCTTCTAGTTGTATAATAGTCATATCTACTAACTAAATGATTATAGCACACTTGTTAAATATTTTTAAAATTTCAATAATAATATAATTCAAATATTGTATTTAATAACACACATGGTTTTAATGTATTATTTAAGAAAATACACATTACAAAAAATGCATATTACAGAAAATGGCAATTACTACTATACATTTTAACTTTAATTTTATGCATATTATTTTAAAATACTATTGCTGCTTTTAAAACGCAAATACAATAAACTATATAATCATTGAATATAATCTAGTAATTAAATTAATTTAAATTAAAAAGAAAAGTTTGTTTTGAATTTGATTTCAACCAAGGGAATAGATGAAAATATTGTATTCACTCTAATGCAATTTGAATGATGATATTTTTATTCACAAAAAAGTTACGTTATTTTAATTAATGCAATTAAATTGATAATACTTATTTATTCGGAATTTAATAAAAAATTTATATTAATCGGATGTAACATTATTTACACAATTTTCAATGTAAAGCAAGAGGTGTATATAGAAGGCGACCTTGGTGAGACAGGTTCTATGTCAGTCGTCTTAGACAGCCTGACAACTTTTCTAACTGGCCTGATGCCAAATAACTAGGTACTGGATTCCGTTAGCAACGGTCATCTGCCGATTTAGCTAAATTTTCATTTCTATATGTATACGATGAAAAATTTAATAAACATCGCTAAATATTGATCACCTCGAATAAATAATTATTAATTAAATAAAATTAATGCTAAAGTAATAAATTCAAATAAAATTAACAATACGTTTTCTATCACCACTTTGTTTACTATATAATAAGATTTGCTACTGATAAGTATCATGTCATTTCCGGAATTTACGATATATATATTTTTAAAGACCAACGGAAAATTCGGCTGTCACTTTTTCTATCAGCATTAAAAGCAACTGATTTTTTACATATTTATGTAAATAACCGATTATTATTATATTTACGTATAAATTTCATAATGCATAATTAATGAGCTATCGACGGAAATATCAGCATATCATTGAAAAATTAATATTATCATGTTAAAAACGTTTTAAAAATATTTTATCTGTTTTAACATATTGAATAAATCGTAACGATAGATCATAATAAGTATTATGATGGTAGAAAATTATCAATGATAATTATTTGCCTAAATTAAAATACGTCAGCTATTAAAATCCAACTATATACTAATAATAGTATTAGATAATCATAGACTTAAAAACAAATCTATAAAGATGATGTGAGAATTAAATTATCCGCTTAAAAGTAAATTCTTATTGAGGCATTTCAAAAAGAAAAAACAAACGACCTACATTTTTTAACAATTCTTTTGTTTCCTTCATTCACGAGAGAGAACAGAATGGAGCAGAATAGAACGTTTTATAGCAGTAAACATTCAATGTTCACTTCAATCGTTTATTCATTTTGAAAACGGTAGAACAGTTTATACTGATTATCATTAATTTATATATGTGTTTATAAGAAACAGAAATATTTGATTAGGATAATATGCATCCGATTATTCTTAATTAATAATTATTTATTATAAATTACCATAGTTAAAAAAGTAATATACAGTTCTCAAAATTCACTTTCGCGTTTTGAATTTTACGATACATTTCAAAAAGCGAGAAATTCGCATAGCCTACATCTTATTATAACTGAATTGTGAATATGATTTATAAATCGGATAAGTGGGGTATTTTATTTAATATTTTCGTCAGTTTATCGGTAAATACAGATATTACGGAAGTGATATAGGAAGTATATATGTATTCTAGTGCTTGAGATCATTACAGTAGTAATGATCTCAAGCACTAGATAACTATTGTTATTGAATGTTTAAATTACTGCACATAGATTATAACTTGTTTTAGGTTCGCTGACAATGATAAGCTATCAAGTTAAAATGGAAATGATCAATAGTGAGCTATGGAAATTTTAACAAAGGGCTCGCACTTTATCTTATAAAAAAACAAAATATCAAATTATAATTAAATGTTTTACCTTTTACAAAAACAAAAAATACAAATAATTGTGCATGCACAAGAAAACGTTTTAAAATTAAAAAGAATCTTTAAAATTAAAAAAATAAAAATAAAAATATTATAGAAATTACATAAAATAACGAATAAATTTAATTATGCGGCACAATTTATACCAGAAACTACTACACATTATTTTCTTCTTTCACGTCAGTTGATCTAGGAAGTTCTAAGACCGAGCGATGATTTTTCAAAGAAGTTTTTATATAAGGTTTAAGATTAAATTCTCTTAAAAGGTTTCCCATTTAAAGAGATTATCATTAAATCTGAAATATGTTGCACAGTCAAAGATGATCTTGTGGTAATACAGGTATCCTCTTATAACACGGTAGATAGGTTCCTGAAAAACACCGTGTGGTGTGAAATCGGGGCCAATACAAAAAAAGAGAGTTACGTTCCCAAATCAATTAAAAGCAAATAACTTTCTTTAATTCAACACAAGAAACTTAATGTTTTATTAAGAATATTAATAATACGAAACATAAAGAAAGAAAAAATATATATACGTAAGATCCCGAAAAATCAATATACGTAAAATAAAAGGAAATAAAAAGTATACAATCTATGTAACAGTAATTCAATAATTATATTTCCTTTACCGCTATTTCGTTAAAATGATAATGTTTTTTTCTTTAACAATATCAACTTCACTTTCTGAACTTTTTTACGCATTTAAAGTTTGTATATCTTCTGTTCTCTTTGCAAAATCTGTAATCTAACCCGCTACCACCCGATAGAAATCAATCGTTCCTTAAAATATAACCAAAAAAATTTATAAACAAACAGTTTTTCTCCTCTTTCACATTTCTCTATTGAAGAATAAAAACTTTTTTTTTTAATCCAAGAACTGAACATTTGCAACACAAAATATTCAATTGTCGCCAATTAACTCAATTTCAAATCGAAATCGAATATTGTCCCTCTCATGGCAAATTATCTAAATTGCATTTATGACTAATTTTAGCAAAGTATTTCCCAATGATTGCATTTTATGCGTATATTGTGTGTCCTTAGTATGGATTTACAAAAATTAATGAAAAGGTTGTGTGGTAGGAGAGTAAACGTAATTTTCTAAATGTGTTAAGCAAAAACAGTGTTGTAAATGCATTTAAAGTTTGTATATCTTCTGTTCTCTTTGCAAAATCTGTAATCTAACCCGCTACCACCCGATAGAAATCAATCGTTCCTTAAAATATAACCAAAAAAATTTATAAACAAACAGTTTTTCTCCTCTTTCACATTTCTCTATTGAAGAATAAAATTTTTTTTTTTTAATCCAAGAACTGAACATTTGCAACACAAAATATTCAATTGTCGCCAATTAACTCAATTTCAAATCGAAATCGAATATTGTCCCTCTCATGGCAAATTAGCAAAATTGTATTTATGACTAATTTTAGCAAAGTATTTCCCAATGATTGCATTTTATGCGTATATTGTGTGTCCTTAGTATGGATTTACAAAAATTAATGAAAAGGTTGTGTGGTAGGAGAGTAAACGTAATTTTCTAAATGTGTTAAGCAAAAACAGTGTTGTAAAATTACCGTGTTATATGAGGGTTTCCGCAATTTTCAAATCGTGTTATAGGGAAACCGTGTTGTAGGAAGCCGTGTTATAGGAGGGATGCCTGTATTTTTCATCGAGCTGAAAGCTCGTCCAGCTTCAGCGCTACTAATAGTGATATCTCCATAATAACTTTAAATATAATGGAAATATTTGTTTGCATGTTTAATTATGGAATAAATAAGCAAGTAAACAAAAAGAGGAAGTGGCTCGCAAATTAGAGACAAATTTAACAAAAGGATCGCGCGAGCACTCGCAAGCTCACCACTGGAAACGATACAAATGAATCTGCTAATGAATTACTGTACCTGTATCAAAGTCAATAATCGATAACAAAAAAAATTATTATAAACCCTGGTTATCTGCTTAATTATATTGTTTATAAAAGTTAAGCATATTAAGAATATTAAGAATATACTAATTAAAAATATTCTCCTAGAATGAGGAATGTCGTCGTAGAACGTGACACTTTTTACAGAAAAACAGTAAAGTTCACTAGAATTAATAAGGATAGCATGCAAATATTAGGCGGATTAAAAATATACATCGTAACGGCATTATAAGCACAATTCTTCTTCCCCAATTAGACGTTTTGAATTAATCTAACCAGAATTGGTTGCATTTATATATAACGACAATGTTTGGAATAGTTAATGTTAGAGCAACTTTTATCTCAACTATTTAAACGGATTCATTAAAAAAATCATTTAAGTAAATGACGCGATCGGTTTTAAAACAAAAACTGCATTTAAGGTGTATTGGAAGTTTCAAATTAATTCTTTCGAAAGCTAATGAACGATTTACAATCATTATTCAAGGATTCCTTCATTCTACCGTCTTTCAATTATCTTTTCCTAATAATAATACCATTCAGAAAAAATTTATCTGAACAGAAAACGAGAAAAAATAGTTTTATTTCATTATAAGTAGTGTAACTGATAATTTATAATTAAAGTAGTGTACACCAGCAGTTCTCAATCAGTGATATGTTTATCACTGGTGATACGTATAGTCTTGACTTCCAATTTGTATACAAGACAAATTGTATATTTGTCTTATATTGATATATTTTTATTGATGGTATTGAAATTTTGAATTTTGATTTTAGTAGTAGGCATTTATGAAAAGATAGAGCAGCACTGATGTATACTGTTTGTAAGAGATGGTGGTGATGATTATTGTAATTTAACATATTTATACGAAACAAAGTATATAATCAATACATATATTTGAGCTGTTTTCTTTGAAATTGATGTAAGTCCATTTTATATTATATGGAAATATTTAAGGGTTTGTATTTGAATGGTATGAAAAATATTGGTATATGTTAAAACGCTCATTTTATGTTTTTTAAATATTAAATTGATTTAAGTTTATAATGTGATTGTTTTTAAAGTATTAGTTAAAAGAAATTTATACTTTTGATGACTTCAAATGGACTTATACCACTTTCAAAGTCAACAAAATATGAAAATCATACATTTATGAAATATGAAATATGGGATTTCAATGGAATCAGACCAATTTATTATGAAATTTTGATTAAATATGTCAAAAAAAAATAAAAAATAAAAAAATAAAAAGGCTTTATTTCAATATTTCTTCAGGTAATGCCATTTAAATTACTTTAATTACAACTTTATATTAATATGTGGCATTTTTTATTTTTATCATTATGAGAAAGTTTTTGAAAATAGTCATGATGTATTGGAGGAATATAAGGTAATAGATCCATCATATCGTTGAATTTTTCGGATGTGATGGGCCTGGCATGATGATATAAAGGTGGTAGTATTATATTTTCAAATTTTCATGGTCTTCCTCGTCCGGGGGATAAATCTAGTGTTTTAAGCTCTGCATTTTCATCAAATGAAGTTTTATACAGCATTGTATATGGTTTGTTTTTTAAAACCCTTATCCAACATATCTTCAGCCAATTTACCTCTTCACCATTAGTATTTTTTCGTCTTCTTAGAATTGCATTTTCTAGTGGTTTCATATAAAAATATAAATAAAATAATATAAAATAAAAATATAAAACACATAAAAATGAAGTAGAGAAATTATGTAGTATAATTTTTTAGCTAAATATTATGTCTTTGCAGAAAGTGGACTTACACCACTTTCAAAGTAATTATATTTTTAATTTCATTAACTACGTAAATTTATATTGACAAAATGATGAAAATTTTGAAGGATTTTTTGGGAACTGTTAGATAAAAAGCTCATAGCAGATTGCATTCATTGTTATCATTAACTTTTTGTCAAAAATGGACTTACACCATTTTCAAAGAAAACGGCTCATATAATATAATGTATAAATATACAGTATATATATGCATTATTAACAAAAATTAACTATATTAAATAATAAGTTATAGTTATTAATCGAATCTGAATAAATCAAATATGAATATCATCATCTTATATTAAAATTCTTATAAACCAAAGTCAAAAAAAATTATTTCAATAGCATTAAAAATTCATTAGTATTAATACTAATACTGTATATTATTGATATTTTATCGTGGTAATTCTATAAAAAGCAAATATTTTTAAAATGCAAACTCCAATAATAAAATATTAAATTTATAAAAATTTATATTATTCATATATATTTTATATAAATTTACTAATTTTATATTTTTCAACTAATATAAATGCATATACTGTATTGTATACTGTATCAGAAAACAAAAATTGAGCAAATAATTTTAATAATTTTGTAACTATAGTTAAAATTAATTTTTACAGTTTTACAAACACTTTTAATTTCTAAATAAAGTTGTGACTTTTAGAAAATTTATTAAACTAACTAAAAGACGAATGATAAGCTTAATAGAGAATACGATAATTAATCGATCTTTTAATTACCAGATCTCAAATGATTATTTAGACTTAATGATTATTTTGAATATAAAAATTCAGAGTTATGAAGTTATGATTCACGTTAAAAGACTGTCGAGTGTATATCCTTAATTACAATAAAAGAACTTTAATATTTACAATACTCGTAATGTCTCAAGGACAGATTATTGATAGTCACTGATAGATGCATTTCTTTAATTAGATATTTAGTTATTAAAAGAGAAATTTAAATTTTGTGCTATTGTATAGCAAAAAGGAGAAAGGATTTCTTTGAAAATCATCTTGGACAACAGCCAACTAAACTACTAATTTTTTTATTTATTTATTCGTAAATCTAAGTAATTTACTTCATTTTAATATGTATAGCAATTTAAAATCGGAATAACTCTTCTGAATGATATCTACGAGTAATCGATTACTAAATTTTCCTTAGATTCTTTAATAGGAAACAGCGCGTAAAAAATTTACGCAATCAATTCTCTTATAAATTTATTATTATTATATTAAATATCAACTTCATAGATAACCAAAAGTAGGAAACAGCGCGTAAAAAATTTACGCAATCAATTCTCTTATAAATTTATTATTATTATTATATTAAATATCAACTTCATAGATAACCAAAACTTCTTATAAAATGGATATTACTGTTTTCGTTAATATTTGCATGCCATGATCGATTGTACATTTCGAACAGTATTTTTCCTAACATCCTGGCAACATTCCAACAATACTAGTACTTTTCCTAGCACATTTATGAAAATAACTGCTGATATATATATATAGATTAAATTTAGATATAAAATCGAAATTAGCTGACGGTTAATCCTTCGATTAGCTTATTATTTTGTTTTCGATGCAAGCAATTGCTTATGACTTTTACAAACTTTTAAGTATAAAGCGTTCAAACATATTAAAAATATTAAAAATTATGAAAATCGGCATGGCAGACAGGTGTTTGGAATCCATCAAAAGACAGGTGTTACACCTTCCTGTTAACCTTGCAGAGTTAGAGAGGTCAAGGTCGGATAAAAAATTGAAGGTACTGAAGTCAGAACTTCATAAGTAACAACTGACTTTAAACAAACAACAACAGTTAAAATTGTGACGAGTTTCTTCTGTTTGCTAAGAGTGGAGAGCATCGTGCAGCTGCAAACAAAGCCAGAAAATGGCTCGCTTCAGTATTGATTTTTTCCCACCCTCCTGAACACGTTAAATCTCTCGTTGATTATCCACTCGGTTTCCTTAGATCAAAAACTGGCTCAATCCCCTATGAGTAATGGATGAGTCGGACAAACAGGGAAGCGTGATCTATGACACCATAGGGAATCAAGTTGATCACAAGTATGGCCCACGTAGGAGAGAGATTCTAAGCAATGGTAGAATGGCAATTACCTATGATAAATACTTGATAAGTTAAAGGAGATTTGTTTCCTATTAATCAATCTTCCGATGATAGACATTATTCATTCGTACTGAATTTTAAAACGAGTAATCTATATTTCACAACCCGGAAATGTCCTTTTTGCATTTTTAAAGTATATTTGACATTTTCGAATACACGTTAGAAATAAATCTCCTCTCTCTATAAAAATTATTTCCTATATGCTTATATACATACATACACGGAAATAAATTACATATATATAATCTCCGTAATTTACAAAATTAATTATCAGTTTAAAGATTGCACTTCAAAATTTAGATTACTTCAAATGCAAACGAATTCTTGAAAATAAGTAACTGCCTGAAACTATTTGGATAGTAAAAGTTTGATTAAAAAAAAAAAAACAGTTTTATTTTATGTTCATTATTGGATAATTAACGTTATAAAACTTTTGATGGATAATTAGTTAATATAAATTATTTATTGCATGTTATGGTTATTGATAAATCTCGACATCGATGCCACAATTTTTTCGTTAGATTAAACATATTAAGCTAATAATCACTTCACATTTGTCTCTGACAAATAACACTTTTGAAATGTGAAAGAAATTAGTATACAGTACATCTGGAGTAATCTTTCCCTTTAATTACATTTAACTGATTAATATTTCAAAAAACTGAATATTTTGTTAAATAAAATTCTTGCCGTTTTTAAGTTTTCAGACGTAACTTAAATATTTGATAGGAAATCGGAAAATTTATTATTCGACATTAAAGTTTCAAATAAATTAATAAAAAAATCAATATTTTTATGTGCAAACCTAACAACTTACTAAAGTTGACAACAACTATCAACAGATGTTAAATGCTAAAAAATATATTTCAATTCAAATTCGTCACAAAATATTTTATTTAATATGTTTCTTCTGGTCGAGTACTTTTACACTCAAATCCGGAATCTCGGTTATATATATAATTAAAACAAGTAAATTAGCAATTTTATTTAAGGTCGACAACATAGCTGCATTTTAAATGTTTCACGATAGTTCTAAATTCTATTTAATAGCATTAATATACAAAAAGAAAAAAATAGGTAGGGAGGAGATCACAATGAATTGTTAACAGTCAATAAGTAAGGTCAAATTAATCACGTAACAAGTTTGACAATAATAGCAATTAAAAACAGTATTATCACTTTTATTGGCACTCATTAAACAAAGAAATATTATCACGACTTCGAAACAAACATTTTTTATTCATCAACTTATAAAAATATGCACACATTATATATTTAATCACAAATGTATATATAGTACAGTATTTGTTTTTTATTATTTAATATTTATATTAAAAAAAATTTTAATCAAATTCTTCTTAATTTATATAAAAAATTATAATATAAATAAATATTATAAAAAAAAATTTAATCAAATTCTTCACTTATATAATATAAAAGTTTATTAATATTCATCACGTATTTAATATTTTCCTATTAATGATAAAAAATTGACGATGTTTTTTATTTTTATATTATTTTGAAGTTATAAATAAAATACAGAATAAAAAAATAACTGTATAATTTTTGAATATACAAACGATAAAAACACGATTATTTATATTATCGCATATAAAATGTCTCATAAATTTAAAGAAAAAAATAGGATACTATATGCACACGTTTAGATTCAAGAGTTGGGAATGTAATTAATTGTTGAATAAATGCTTTTATTTACTAATGAGTCAGCGCATCTAAACGTGGAGTAGGTTAACAATTTGGAACTACATCGCTATTGGCTAATTTCTAATTAAAAAGTTACATTGTGATGAATTATAATAATATATTCAGTTGTTCTTTATTTTTGAAGAGAATTCGACTTATATTTTATCGATTCAATGTAATAAAATGTTAACGATACACTTGTATACGATCTTTTCCTTTTATCGAAGCATTAATAGTACTGTATATAAAGAATTATTCATTCACAACAAAATACTTCAGGAAATAAAGAAATTTCGATAAGTAAAGCGTATCGTTAAAATTTCTCTCTGGGTTAAATGTTCTGGCATTTCTTCTGTAAGATATTTATAAAAAATAAGAATGTTTTCATTGTGAATATGTCTTTATTCCATCCTCCAATATAACATTGAAATATTATGTTGCAAATATTCGTCAACTTAAAATTTTCATTTCTTTAGAAATAAGAATCAATCTTAAGAATCTCTGGCAGGAATTCAAAAATTCATGCGGATGTAAAACAGTCATTCGGAACAATAAAAAAAAGCCTATTTAGCAGGTGATGAAAACTATTAAAATTCCTTCTTTACTGGCATAATGGTTATTCACCTGCTTTTACAATTATCATTTAATGAATACAAACTTTACTTTTAATATATACTTTTTTGAAACAATATTCGATTATCTAATGTTTATTTATCATTAAACATTAAGTGAATGGAGTTTTCTTAGACATTGAATTCTCGCTGGAAACACTTAATAAAACATTTTTTAAATTATATAACTGGAAAAAATGAGGAAGTAAACATTTCAAGCTATTTTTCTTATCCTAATTTCGCTACAATTTGAATTTATTCCGAGTACAGAATAAAGCAATATATACATAATTTCAAAAACAGTCATTCTATCCGATTAAAAAACCTCGTTTACTTATATCACAAACTAAATATAAATCTGAGTATCGTTTTAGGAAATGACTAATAAGCAATAACCACGAAACTCATAACAAACGCAATCAAAACCCAGTTCAAAGTCAAAATAGAATTCTAAATCGTTTGATGCGCTCGAGTAATATTTTAACGTGTGTAATTGAAAAAGTTCACAATATTTGAACAAATAAACACGCTCGATCTATCTGACACAATTGATAGAACTAATTCACGTCGTTGTTCACGTGATACGGAAATCGCCAATTTCGTTGCATTCAATTCAGTTTAAACCAGGCATAGAATGGAGGCCGAACTCTTAACGCATTGTTCGTCTAAACGGGATGCTGCCCGATTAACTCCATCGTACAGTACTTCTCAGTGACCACGACGAATGGAGGCCGAACTCTTAACGCATTGTTCGTCTAAACGGGATGCTGCCCGATTAACTCCTTCGTACAGTACTTCTCAGTGACCACGATGCGATTTTCTGAATCTTAGAGGTCAGTTTCTCATAAACTTTGATTGTTAATTGCGAATTTATATTTACACGCCAGATTTTTCGTAATTCCGACTCGAATCGGCTGGTTGAAGATGGTTACATTTTTAGGTCGCTCCGGGTTCAAAATAATCGAGAAAGTACAGAGAATTTACTGCATTTTCCGCCCTATTCAACGTTCTTTTGTTGAATTTAATAGAATAGTTGCTTCGGACAAAGGAAGTCTATAATTTATATAAAGACGACACGGGGAACCTCCTATTTTCAATATAAATATTTCTGACGTCACATTAAATGTAGCTTCTTCAATGTCAACAACTATGAAAATAACAAGTAACGTAGCTGGCGGACATATCTAAGATATATCGTTTATCATTACAAAAATTGCTAAATATCTGAACTTGTTTTCGAATTTTGATGACGAAAGTAACCTCGATATTTAAATGTTTAATAAGTCAATTACCTTTAATCTACATATCTATAATTTCCTTGCCACGAGTTAGATTTTGTTACGGATCTGTCAGCGTGTATTTTGTAGTTTTCTTAGAAAGTCTTTGGCAGAATACTTTTGTTCATTTACAACATCGTAGATGTTTGTTTATATCCGAAACCAGTTTTATCGATTAATCTCAAACTGCATTGGTACTTCATTAATCAACTTTAAAATCGAATTATTTAATCGAGAACATCCCATTTAAATCAGTGCTTAGTTTGTATACAATAAATAGTTTAATAAACTTCTAGTTTCCATTTTGTAGATAGAATAGTAACTAAATTTTTTTAAGTATAACTACTGATTATGCAATAATTTCAATCTCTATTCATTTGCTTTCCTTTCTGCTTTATTTATATAACTTTTATTCAATTTTTAAAATAAAAATATTTTCTTAAATTAATTTTGCATTCATTGCATTCATTTTACATAATTTCTATTTTAAACGGCACAAACCATAAAAAACTATTCTAATAATAATATAAATAGATAGCGATATTTATGCGAACAATTTAAAAATCGATCACAAAAAATTTCGTTTTTTAACAATTGCTCCAGTTATTGTTTTCCATACTTCTACATCACAATTTTTGAATCAAAAATTATTCACATAAAACTGAAAAAATAAAAATATATATATATATCCTCCTCCTCAGATAAGACGCGAATGAATTAAGATGGGACGACATGCCAACTCTACCGAAAATAGCGCCTTACAAAGTATTTTTAAGAACTCTTATTATGGAAGTCAAACTTATGCGCAACAATAATTATGCAGAAATTTAACTAAGTTATTTGTAAATTACAAACAATAACACAAATATTTTACGCATTTTAATTTATTCGAAAGAGAACTCATCCAAATCGAATTCATCTGTTTAATATTGATGTATATGATTATTGATAATTAACAAGTTTATAACCTTCCACATGTACATTAATTCAAATTTATGACATTCTGAAAGTTTTATAGACTATAAACGAACTTAGATAAAACCACAACAACTATTACTAATATTAATATTGTAATAAATCTGTCACTCTTTACGGATGAAAATTTATCATTTTCTTCATTTACATCGTGTTATTCGCACAGATAACTTACCTATTTGGTGAGCCATCATCGAAAAGCAGCCATCCACTCACTAATACATAGCTAAGATAGGCCTAAGATAAAGATAGAACGTCTGAACGGGGTCACTGAGACAGTGTTTACACCGTCTGATGGCACCACTGCACTTCAACATGTGCACAAGAATATTTTAGGCTCTCACTAGACTTCAGCATCCCAACGCATATTCTTTCAATAATAGAGTTAAAAAAAATCAACAGTCAGTTCATTAGTTTGGTATACTTGTAAAATATAAGTAAATAAATATAAACAAAAATCGCACTTTATTATTATTATTTCTTAATTTTAACGATTTTTAAGCATTTTCTTAAAAAGTAGGTTATGTTTCGCAGGAACTTATAGTTACGAAAGACATCCTTTGTAAAAAAAATTATTCTGGCAATAAATTTTAAATTCGCCACGTCTGAAAAATTGCATAAGACGATTCATCACATCTGCAATGTTAAAAAAATATACGCTAACAAAATTATTATTTTTTAATTCTACTAAACTTAATAATGTAGGAGAATTAAGCGAATCCGGGAAGTTGTTCAGCGTGTACTTTATATAACTAAACTGAACGATACATAGAGAGTAGCTTAATGTCGAAAATAAAGGAAATATACCAGATTATCTTTGATTTATAACTTTATTACCGTCTTTACCACGCAATATAAAAGTAGATTCGAAAAGATCATTGAGGTCAATACGGTTCTCGTTGCTTCTACGATATATTTTAAGATTTAGGAACCGTTTTAACTCGATGTGTTGCTTGAATTTTAATTTTACAGTCTATAAAAATGATGATCTACTATAAATTACCATTCAAATTAAATTTATTTAAATTAGAAACTATTACTGATTACAGTATAAAGATAGTTTAAATAAATTTTAAAACAACAGTATCGTAATTTATATTTAAATAATTATTCTAATCGAAGATGCTTTTCTAAATCTGTATTACTTATGTTTAAATAATCAATATTTCCAGTTTTTCAATAAAAATATGTTTGAAATTATTAATATATTTTATATTTGATTATTGCAAATTTTATCAATTAGTAACAGAAAATGGTAGTTTTGAAAAAGGGTTTCTACGTATCGTTAAAATTCTTTCATCCAACATCTTTTTCAACTCGCCCCATACTTATTTATAAATGATCATTACAGTTAATTCCAGTAAGATACCTTATAATCAAACTGCTTGACTTTTGAGTTGGAAGCTATTAAAACTTAATTACCAAACAAAGCATTTTATAAGGAAGCCAATCTGAATGACCTTGTGGTTTACCTTGACTATAAAACCGATAACATTAAAAGTTATTTAAGATTTATAATATCAAAATGTTTTCAAGGTACGTTTTCCCATTATTTATATGCATAAAATTCAAATAACGTGCAAGAAAACGAACAATGAATTCAAATTTCATTCATTGTCAAATTGCAATATATCAATTTCTCGTCGAAATTTAGCACACAAGCTTTTCATTATTAAAATTATAATTACAGTATCTTTTAATAATAATAATAATCCGTATATATCAATTGACCCAGAAAATATTTATAAATAATATATCTTTGTATTTTTCACTTAAGAATTTCTGAATTATAAAAATCTTAAAAGAAACTTGTTTATTAATTTGCAATCTATTCAAACACAGTATATTTTTTGTGAATCCGTTTCAATGATAAATGCAATATATCAATGGATTTTTTTTTATCTTTGCTGAAAAATTTTAGCAGCCAAGAAAAATTTTTAAAAATTGGAAAATAGTGATGACTGCATCGAAATACTGTAAATCAAATTTTGCAATAGACGAAAGCACAAATGGCTAAACCCTAGAGAAGACGGAAATCATCGTACGTCAGAAAAAACCGATAATCAAACAAATACTGTGTAAACGATTTTGCCAAAGTGACAATATAGCTACAATAATTTAATAAACTGTGTAAAGCACTAGTTTTCCTTTCAGTCTATATACGATGAAAAATATAGCGCAAAATCAATCCAGACTTTACTAATTACTATTAGTACTCAATACTGTTTACCTTTGGTGGGACATCCGCAAGATCTACGTGGAGATCGACTCTGATTGATCTCGGCCAGATGGATCATAGTATCGAAGAGAAGAATCCAGTCGGCATTTTCGTCCCACAGGATATTGGTACCGTTGGGAGAGACCAGTGAAGCGTAATTCTTGCTGACGTTATCCATATCTAGATTATTCGGCACTGTTTGGCGGGACGGGCTATTATCCACCGAGGACGGCATGACTACTGACGTACGAGCGCGGGTAGCTAACTGTTCGGACACCGACGGGACTCCTCCTCTTTTCGGCAAGGCTGACCAATTGACGATAGCTTTGCTCCACGTGTAGTGGTTGCTAAGCGACCGTTTGGCCAGCTCAAGACATTAACGGAGGAAGAATATATAAGACACGCCCGACGGTAGTTGCTCTTCGGATTCATCACGCCGACAACAGGCATCAATCTCTCGAGAGAGATATAGGAAAATTACTTATCAATAAGTAACCAACCTGTTAGAGATTTACTAAGTTATTAAAATAATTCTCATTTACAGACGATTAAATTTCCAGTATAACCGACTTTACCTAACTTCTCGTTGTTTAATTGTAATGTAATACTTTAACACCAGCACTCGAAATTATCTTTGCTGAAGAAATAAAAACTTAAACTCCTTTAGAGTCAGATTCTGATTCCAACTGCATTTACAAGCTTTTTATAAATCGATTTTTATTATTTATAGCCGTAAAACTTAATCCAATAACAAAGGAGCCATATAAAAAACTTCACTTTTACTATTTTAATTTATTTACTTTGCAAATTAATGTAAATGATATACGTGATCAGGGTTTTAAAAAAATGGTTACCGTTTAACTTTCCCTCAACAGCTTAATACTTATGAGTAAAATGTTAATTTAAAATAAAAAATCTAAAACTGAATTCCTTCGCACATCTGATGAGTAAACTATTTGTCAAGTTAAATTCACATATTAATTCATAATTTATTTCTTTATAAATAATGAATTACGCGAATTCTTAAAATTAATAACTATTATAGAGATATTTACTGTTGTTTATTTCATAAAGTAAATAAAAACGATAATCAGATTTATAATACTTAATATTCAAACCGTAGTTTAATGTCAAAAGCATTCAATTTCTATCAAAACGGAAAAAATCATTTTAATACTGTATTGTATAAGTTTTGGGAAGACAATTTTGGACATATTTTGATTGTTAAGATAATATAACAGTATCAATTTTATAAATTTAAAATAATAGTTATTAAAACAAAGAATGAGAAATATAATCTTCTTATCTAAGAATCACGAAAAGGATAAAATCAATAGCGCTTTCCAGAAGAAAAAGATCGCCTCAAGTACAGAAAAGAAAAACGATAATTTTATATTATTCAAATTATATAATTTTTTCCTCGATGTGATAAAAGTGAATAATTTACAGAGCTCGACAAACTAGTATGCAAATTGAGAATTCTGATATGCAATAAACTATATATATGCCAAACATTAATTGTAATTAAAGAATTGTATATACGTCTACATAAACTATATCTGAAATATTAATAGAAGAAACTGCAATACCAGCAAGTTTATAGCATAATAAAAATAGTTTTAGTAACAATTTTGAAATATAGTTTGCATAAATATTTACATTTGGAAATATGATTTTCTAATAATTAAAAAAAAATCAGTTGTTTTGTATTTTCTTAAATGTAATGATTATTATTGCTTTTTTTAAAACTAATATTCAGATCATGTTTCTTTTAACGGAATAGTTGCTTAATATTCAACAACAATTTTCAAATGTATGGCAGAAGAAAATTTTAAATTAGAAAAACTAAATTACAGTTTAAACAAAACTAAATATTCAAATTATGCTTCCGGAGGTTCAAAAATTGTTATTTCTTGAGATAACAGATCTAAACTTTTGCCAATTACAGCCTCATCAATACATGCTTGAGAAAAACAAAATACACAAGGAGAGCAAGAAAATACCTAATTCTCTAATTAAGATGATAAGAAACTAAATATCAGTAATTAAACTTTTCTAATAATAATAAAATAATAACAATAATAAAATTTGCCAAAATATTTTAAAGTTTTTAAAAAATAAAATTTTACAATGAAATAATTCTTAATAATAAAAATTTATTACTTAGTAATATTTTATAAATTATTAAACGTTGATAAAATTCATTGAAAATTTTGACTCAAATTATTGTCAAAAATAATACAATAAATACTATACAAGTTTTTGTAAATTTTTTTCTGCATTATCTACAACATTTTATAAACAAACTTAGCATTATTGAAATTTCTAATTAAAAAGTTTTTTCTACTTTGACTAATTTTCTGTATAACTTTTGAAAGTTTATGATAAGATATTAGTCTGTAAAAAACTTGTAAACAGCTAAAAAAATTTAAATAGGACAACCACCTAGAACAAAAATAATGTGCGTATGCTAGGCAAAATTAGGTTAGATCAAAATATCTCTTTCTTCCCAGACTGAAAATTGATCTGAAATCTAAGAATGACACAAACTTAAACTTACTTCATTATCTATAGTTATTAGTTGAAGTACTGAACAGTTGTGTATAGTCTATTCTATAAAATGAAAAAAGTTTTGAAAATGTATATATTTATATATTTTATCTAATCTTATCTTATCTTATTTTATCTTATCTTATCTTATCTATATTCATAGGGTTTCTCCATTTTTTAATCTTAAAATAATATTTTATTTTCAGACAAAATATAAACTTCATTTGGCTCCTTATTTTTAAAGTGAATCTGTAGAACTATTTAACTAAAACTAAATATTGGTAACTGAAAATTAAATCATAATGTATTATCTTCAAATCTATACTGCTTTAGTTTAAATATCTCTCTACATTTATCATGTAATTGAAAAAATTCATTAATCTGTTAAATGATATTATTTTTCAAATTTATTGTATCAATATATATTTGATTTGATATAATTAAATTAATGTCGATTGTATTAGCAATAATTTATAATTGAAGTATATTGTGGAGACGATGCACAGGTTGTAGTAGAATGATGATCGGCGAGTTGGTAGATTCAACGGGATTAGAATCTAGAAACGATCTCCTTGATACCGAAGTAATCTGTAAATTGCCGAGTACGAGGTAACAAAAATTGAATCAAAGATAATCAGACAATCCCAGGATAGAATAAGAAGGAAATCGGTGAAGCCGTAGATGCAACATCATTATGATGCTCCAAAATAACAAATCTATTTCATTTCAATTATGAATTTAATATTTAAAAGTACGTACGTTATTTTTCAATTAAAACTGAGGTTGTTTTATATTGTTGTTTGTGAGTGGTAGTTTTAAAATGAGGCCACATAGAGAATAAGGTCCCACTTATGTTCCCTGGAATCAAAAACCTTAGTAAGTTAGTATGCGCCTTGTGGGCTCACTTCACCACAGAAGCAGGATCTTTCTCAGGGATGCTGTTAGAGCTACGGATACATGCAAGGAATCTGCGCGTAGCTGCGCTCGGCCGGCCATCGACTTTGTTGCGGACGAGCTGACCTACCGAGGATCCTCCTGTAGCGGGAGGACTACCGCTGTTGAAATTTTCTTTCGTCGTGGGTAGTCTTTTCTGATCCTTCGGGACCAGTTGTGTGTGTGACCTTGACACTACCTTTCTCGGCTATTATTGGTTGCTACAGCAATATTATGCACGAGAGGTTGAAGCCTTTCTTTCGTCGTGGGTAGTCTTTTCTGATCCTTCGGGACCAGTTGTGTGTGTGACCTTGATACTGCCTTTCTTGGCTATTACTGGTTGCTACAGCAATATTATGCACGAGGTTGAAGCCGGAAGGATCTTTTGCTCGGTGGGGCCCGCTGGATCAGCTTGGCCTCTCTCGTTCAGTGGATCCGGAAAGGTGGACTAAGTCCCCATCATGCATTAGATATGATTAAAGCCGAATTACATCTCACAGAAAGACCTCTATAGCACCTTCTTTGTTGTCCTATAGGACAATGTCTTAAGATCTTTATGAGTCTGTTTCCTACCTCTCAAACAAAAAAAAAAACTTGACTGCCCTATATGAATTGTTTCGGTTTATTGACCGCACTGCTGCCCCTAAAAACGTGCCGTCCAGGGCCACATTTATATTCTTGGAAGCCGTAGATGCAACATCATTATGATGCTCCAAAATAACAAATCTATTTCATTTCAATTAAAACTGAGGTTGTTTTATATTGTTGTTTGTGAGTAGTAGTTTTAAAATGAGGCCACATAGAGAATAAGGTCCCACTTGCGCCTAACGCGCCATACGGTAAATGCGGCCTTGACAGCGCCCCAAGAACATATTTGGTTTGATGGTATTTAGAGCCGGTCCTGAATATCTATAATAGTTCGTTCGTAGAACGTGGAATTATTGAGTTCGCTTAGAATCAATTCTGATTCTAAGATCTTTAGAATCGATGATTTGTAATTTCGCGTCTCATCACTAACAATTTCTCTCTTCTAAAAAATTGTTATGAATCAATAATAATTTTGAAATTTCATGTTCTTCCAAATATTTTATATCAATAATTGAGAAATTTATTAATGAACGCTAAGAGTTATAATAGTCAATTCAACCAATATTTGGAAAATAATAATAATTATTTTATATATATATGTTTTTTTTGTCAACAGATGACGCCACTTTCCACTCAGTAACAGTATTGTGGCTGGGTGAAACAAGCCCTTCCACAAGTTGCCCACCCCTGCGATATATATGTTTTTGTATATTTTACGCTCTCTTCCCAATCAGGGAAATTATTAAAGGGGCGATGCCAATTCCAACCAGGGGCTACACGTCACCAGTGGAAGGGGGCAGATGGTGAAGGACGGGGATCATCGGACCGGGCCCAGTACCCCAAAAAATCCGGGACCAGACTCGGGACGCGAACCCGGGTCCTCCCGCGTGGCACACTGACAGCGTTACCACTGGGCCATCCAGCCGCCAATTATTTTATATTAAGAAATTTAAAATAAATTTTAATCATATAATAAATATGATTATAAATGTAAATAAAATGAATTTAATGACAATAAATATAATTAATATTTATCATCATTAAATTAAAACTGGAAAAAAAGCTATTAATTACTGTAATTTCAAAGTTAATAATTATTGATCATAGATGGCGCAAGTTTGAAAGATTGTTTAAGAGATTTAAGTGAAAAAAAAAATGATTTTATAACAGAAACAGAAGAAGAATCTGGTGGTTGGGGGACAGATTACACTTACCATCTGATCTCACGTGATTTAAAAACCTCTAAAGGGCCATCTCGCATTGGTGACTGCAGAAGTCCGTCATTGGGGACTTACTAGTGGACTCCTATACGGAATTGGTACTACTTTGGCTGTACCCACATGTCACTGAGGGCCTGCAGTGGGCCGTACACAGACATTGGACCTTCTTATGGGCTCTCTCCTCGTATCTATATTACGTTTCGTGTGTATCCTGTTCGTGGGGGCAAGTTTAAGCATAGTCCCCATAAAAAAAAATTAAAAAAAAAACTGAAATACACTGCCATTTATTATTTTGTATAAAATTTGAATTAATTCTTCCAGTTTACTTTATTATGTTAGTTCCAACTTTTGTGGGCTTAAAAAGAAAACCCTTTATTTAAAATTATCATAGTAAAAATATTTACGAATCTCAAGATATCATCCGATATCAATTAATAATTTGGGATTTTCCAAATGACATTCTAACAAGCGTAATAAAACTTTATAAATAGATTCAATAGATTACCATAATTGGAGTACGACGCGACCTTCGTCAGACTAGAATAAATTATGAATTATAAAGTTCTCTTTAATAACTAATAAATTTCTAGATAAGAGACTTTTCTTAGTATCGGTACAGTACCGCATTTCTATTAATCCTTTTAAATTAAAAATAATATATTATCACCAAATGTACCGTACATTACTAATCTTTTATGCCATTGAGCCTGTATGTAATTTTATCGTAGTTTCTACCTTTGACCATTGATCTTTAGATCAATAATCGGAGATGGAGATGCGTTCAATCATTAATTTCAAGTTTCATTTATTTAACAAATAAACTCAAAAATTATTACTTGATTTTTTTATTTTTAATCTTTCAATAACGTCAAATTGAATTTTCGAATTAAGAAAATTAATTTTATGGCAAGACAGTAGTAAAAAAACAAAATATAACCAAAGAATCAGAAAATGATTTTGTAAAGATAAAATTTTATCTCTGACTGGATTCCAAATTTCTTATCATCATCATATTTTATGTAATCCAAGTGACCGTTAGGAACAAGTGATAAATTATTTAAGAAACAATATGCAGCTTTTTGTTCTTTTTTACAATATCCATAAATATAACTATAAATTAAAGAAAGATAAATAGTTAATCCTGTGATAACTGAGTAGCTGACAAGTAATAGTAATGAAGACTGGGATGACAATAAATAGTTACTATCAACTAAAACAAAAATACAGTACACACTTCATTTTTTCTTACATTTTCATTTATTCCAGAATATCATTTCCAATCAGTTTTTAATATTTAAAACTGAAATTTTGATATGGAAAGAAAAATTTCTAGACAGAAATTTTCTTCTGAAGAGGAAAAACTAATAAGCAATAGACTAAATCAAAAAGAAAATATGTTATTATACAATACTGTACTGTACAGTGTATAGATCCTACTAAAATATATATAGTAAGTACAATATATTGCATAGTACAGTAATAGGTGGAACCGGAAAATATAACGTAAGTCGGGTACCTACAGATTCCCAAATCTAATTTCAGGTATATAAGTATTACGTTATTAACTGACTCTTTATTACCAAGAAAACAAATTATAAAAGTTTATATGTAGTTGTAATTATAGTGTCTTAATCAGCAAATGAAACATGTACATACATGCAGTATATATTCACTACGTAATTATGAAATAAACAAGTGGGCGAGTGGGGCAGGATGAGAAGTTACCTAACTCCGAATTTACGTAAATCGAAGTATTACTGCATATATCTTTGCATTTATATTTCTAAATTTTTACTTTGAATTTGATAATTTAAAAAATTTTTCAGAATAATTTCTTATTGCAGAGTAATTTACTATATACAGGTGTTTATTAAATTCACTCATATAATAATAAATTAAAATCTCTTTCATTTTTTTTTTTTTTGTACATTTAAAATACAGTACCTATATTTATTATAGTCACAAGAGAATTGTCACCATTAAATTTAATGTCATGAAAGCTATTCTTCAGTCAATGGATCAAAGTGCAAACTATCTGTTTGTCTATTCATAGTACCAATACGCAACACTTCATTAATTTGGTTATTATTTTTGTCATATATTTGCAAATTCAAGTTTTATTGAGCAGTTATACAAATATTTGCTCTGAAGTAGCAAAAAGTAGCAGTATGATGCAGAATATACAGATAAATGAATCACTATAGTATTACTTTCAACTTCAGAACATTGATTAAATGATTCCGAAAAACATTTCCCTTTATTTTTCTAAATATAATAAGAGAACTGAATGATATTGGTAGAAATATGCAAATATGCTCTAAACTCTTAAGATAACTATACTTCCAAATTCCAATAAAATTGTCAAATTTGAGTTCCTCATGGGACTATAACAATACTCCTATAAAGATCAGCAAAGATGTTTTCAAGATATATAATACCTTGAAAATATCTTTAAAATCAAGTTTGTTGGCATAACATCTAGACAACAACTCTGGTATCTAAGTAATGAGATAAATTTTTAATGTGGCATCTGAGCCTGAATATTTATGGGGGGGAAATGCAAACTTTCAGATATTCTTTGTTATTTTGTCAACAACTTTTGTCATGCTCAACATAAGCTGACCACATCTGTAGTTCAAAGTATGGGTTCTAAAATTGATCCCAAATCCTTCAGAATAAAATACAATACTCTTTCATATGGGTGATTCATTCTTCACTATAAATCAGTGGAAACAGTTCTGTTTTCAACCCAAAGGATCCATGATTGAACTCTTTTCCTGGATTGATAGATTGAATTAGACAGGTTTTATTTGGAAAATTCATATATAATAATAATAATTTCAGTGAGCAAATTTGTCTCTATTGGATTGTGTTGCTTCTAAAAAAAATATAACTTAAAACTTTATCCACCAGGGGAAGTTTGGCTTGTTCATTATAAATTTATAATTATTATGTTTTTATACATCGTAATTCATATTCTGAATCATAATTAATTCTTGATAATGAGTGCATTTAAGAACTATTTTTTAAAAAACGAAAAGTGTGAGATGTATTTTCCATTAACTTATTCTTAACTCTTATTGTTCTAAACAGAAAGCTGATGAGGATATCTATGATATCGAAAACATTTGTGTGTGTATATGTGTGTGTGTGTATATGTGTGTGTGTGTGTGTGTATATGTGTGTGTATAGGTGTGTGTGTATATGATTGTGTTGCTTTTGTGTCATCAATAAATTGTTGTGATTGCATCATATACAATGTGTGAATGTGTGTGTGAATGTGTGAATGTGTGTGTGAATGTGTGAATGTGTGTGTGAATACTGGTGTGTGTGTGTGTGTGTGTGTGTGTGTGTGTGTGTGTGTGTGTGTGCGTGTGTGTGTGTGTGTGTGTGTGTGTGTGTGTGTGTGTGTGTGTGTAGGTGTAGGTGTGTGGAATATAATTTTATATATACACACTAGTGGTATATCCAGGGGGGCAGATATTAAGCTGAATGGGGTGCCAAGAGCATGAAATATCATTACTATTTACCAGATATTTGTATAAAAATTTTTGTATAATTTTCAATTCTTAAAAGTTATTTAAGAAAATGTAAGTTGAAATTTTAAAACGTGTGTTTTTTTGGAGGAGAGAGGGGGCCAAAAAATGCTGCCCTGGTACCAATGAATAGACCATTGTACATGCAAATTTTCTCCACTTGCAACGCCACTTACGACTTTGGTATTGCTTAGGCTTAGCATCCAGCTATTACATAGCGTTTCGCTCTCAGTTTGTGTTTGTCTTTTTATTTTTCTGCATAGTTAAGCTGGTTCATTATGGACTTTAGCAAGTTGACCATTCCTGAGCTTAGAAACAATTAAAAGATATTGGAGCAAAAAAGAATTGGGACAAAAGTCAAGTTAATTGAAAGGTAAGTGATATTAAGTCATGCTTATTGTGAACTTGCATAAACCACATTGTAAGCATGTGTCATGAGTAGACTGTGTGTATTAAAAGTACTTCATGGTAAAAAATTACTTCTTGAGATCTTACAGCAAGATCATAGTGTTGTATACAACCTTTTATTGACCTTTATTATTTTTATTTACATAACCATTGTTTTCTGTGGAAAATATTTCTCAATTGGGCCATTATTTTATTCATATACCATATTTGTAAAAGAAAATCACAAATATCAATATGTCAGAATCTTTCATGATTTTAGGAAAATTGATATTTAATACATGCTGCCATTATTCATCAAGAATGCTTATGATGTATCAGACACTTGTCATACTAACATTTTAAATTTGTTTACAATGCTGTTAACTTTTCTATAATATTAATGTAATGCTCTAATAGTACATTTTAAGTATGCTCAAAATTACTGCTTTATTTTTTACATTTAATTTTTATTAAATTTCAGACTTTCTGCATGGCAAAAACACGATCTTGTCCGCAGTTTAATTGTGTCAAAACATTTAGAGAGCATCTCTCATCACATTTTCATCACCTGAACAGATTTTCACAATAAATGTAATATCAAGGAAACATTTGAATAATTTCAACCTTTCAACAATCTATAATTAGTTTGAAGAAATATCAGCCACATCGAGCAAAGAGAGAGGTCAATGTCTGCTTTTCAGCAACCACTGAAGTTGATTGAAGCATTAATTACAAACCTATATTTTAAAATAGATGTGTTTAATAATTTTTGTTTCTTATATCAATATTTATAACATTAAAAAGTAATAATTGTAACTAACCGGTTGTTTTTGATGGATTGTAATCGGTGTTGCGAGAATGCAAGTGCAAACTTTGGTAACGCTTTACTACTGTCTTTCCTATTTTAATAGCGATATTTCAGATTTTTTTAGATTACTATCTTTAGAGAATAAATGAAACTGAAGTCCTTTATTTTTTTTTGTGTTGCTATTACATTGAAGAACGCAGCATTTATACGGCATGAGTACTTCTCTATGATGATAGCTAACTTCTAAGCCTAACTAATACCAAAGACCGAGGTGCTGCCCCCTATAGTGTAGATGGTCTATTGGGTATGCCACTGATACACACACAGGTAGTCAGTCCTTGACTTATGATGGTATTTCTCTCGATCTCCCATTCCCCAACGTTTGGGCTTTTGCTTTACGCTCTACGCATGCACATAGTATTACAATCGTTGATTACAATTTATTTGATAGCTTATTATGTACTGTATATTCATACTATTTAAGTAAATAAAAATGTTTCTTATTTTTCAATACTTATTATAAATTTAAGTAAAAATGTTTCTTATTTTTCAATACCTATTATAAAATCTTTTTTTCTCTGATTTTTCAATTTTAAAATCCTACTGCAGCTTAAATTCGGGGGCAGCTTATATTCGATGTAATATGGTAATATAAATAATGTAATTAATCTTCAATGCAGGCAGTTAATTCATTCTAAAATTTTCTATATTACTGAAAATAGCATAAGTCCAGTAAATCTTAAATTCAATACAGGAGGCCCCCCAACTTAGGACAAGGTTGTGTTCAAAAATTTCAGAGTTCAAATCAGTCATAACTCAGAAGATGATTTTCCATAAGTGCAATGTTATAAATAGAAATTACATTCCCAACCACAAGAACTCTGAATATTCATTATGCTTTTAAAAAATAATAGAGTATAATAATATTGAATAAACACTTTTTATTCTTTAAAATAAGAAAACTGTGTATTTCATGCCTACCAAAACTTTATATGAGCAAAACTAAAGAAAACAAAATGTAAAAACAAAGATGGAATGTTTAAGTTATTTTCCTGTATCCAAGTTTCTAGCATTGGCTAAAATAAAGCAGTTATTTACCACCCTGCAGGATCTAGGTTCAATTCTAAATTTCATCATCATCATATATTATTTTTCAGGAAGGGTCCAGACTCATTCAGGCTCAATGAACACCATCCTTTAACCTACTGGTTGATCTCACCATAGGATTTGGACAATCTATAGGGGGCTCTAAAAGTGATCATTTCCTAAAAGTATCTATTAGTGGATTAATTTAAACTGATCTAACCAAGTTTCTAGTAAATATAATTATTTTTTAACATCACTTCCCAATCATTGATTTACTATTACATAATGGTATCCATTCCAAGGCCCAACTATGAACTGCCTACATTGTGTTAGAGCTAGTAAGACTTTACAGTAGGTGAATCAATGCCCAGATTGGATCCATCAAAAATTTTTTAGAAACATGGAATCTGAATTCCATGTTTCTGTGCATTTAAAATGAGGATGAATGGGTCAAACATTCTCAATACTTGCATTATTTTTCTATGAATTAGATATATTTATATCACTAATGTGTCACAATTTCAAAAAAAGTTTTTATTCTTATATAAAATGTATTGTTGGCAATGATAGGTACCACTCATTAGAAAATGGACTTTATCTGCCAGGGGGAGTTTGGCTAGATTCGTTTGGATTATCAGCAAATGCAATACAAAAAAAAATTGGTTGATATGTGTACATATATGCATACTCTGAGTATGAACATTAATGGTGTAGTTTGACAAAGAAACTAACACTAATTTTCTTTAATTTATCAACCTTAATCGATTAACACTGGATTTTATTCCAACGAAAAATAAGCAATAATTTGCAACAACGTAGCCATTAAAAATGAGGTATTGTTTAAAAATATGTATATGTAAATTTATCTGTATGTTTTTAATAAAAAAATTATCTTGAAATAGATTATATTTCTTTATTTAAGAAATTATAACACATTTTTCAAGAGGGTGTGAGAACTTATTTTTAAATTCAAGGGGATACCAATCACTAAAAAGGTTAAGAACCACTGATTTAAAATATATTTATATTTCTAAAAATAATTATTTTAAACTAGCAAAGGCTTGAAATCTAATAAATGAATTTCATATTTAATTCATATTTATCATCATCATCAACTAATATTTAATAATTCAACTATAATTTTAACTAGTTATCAAAAGAAAAATTATTTTACCAATATATCTAAGATTTACATTCCTGGATGCATAAGTTAATTTTATGTAAATCAAATTTACATATTTTTAATTTTATTATATAAATTATATGTTATTTCCATTTTTTGGTACAAGAAAGAAGATATGTAATTGCTATCATTATTATAATATGATGCATATCTACTATTTACATCATATAATTATATATAATAATTTTAGTTTCATCAACAATTAACTATTTTTTCAGTAACTAAATTACAATAATGATATTTAAAATAATTTCATAAAAATTTTTACATAAAATCAAAATTCACATAATTTAGTTTTTATTTGAGGACCACTATTGTTTATTATTATTTGTTATAAATTTTATTGCAAAAGAAAATGCAAAGTAACTGATTATTAAGAAAATTTTATGTTTGTATTAAATCTTAAAAAATTTACAAAAAAAAAAATTACATATATTTTTATATGATCATCATCAATTCTTATTCCTTAACTTCTAAAGATTCATTATAAAAAAATGAAATTTACAATTTAAAACTTTTAATATCTATTAATAAAACTAACCTAGTTTAGCCATCATTTCATTTTCTATATCTTGCATCCTCTCATGTGCCTAATATATAACAAAACAATTTGAATATTTTAATTAAATGTACAGATATTATACAATTTTAATTGCTTTTAAGACATAATACATTATATACCCTTGATAACTGTTCTTCTAATTCTGCAACTTGTTCAAGTGCTGCACTTTTAGTTTCAGAATCTTCCATTAATGCTGCAACATCAAAAACATTATCCAAATATGCTGATATCTGTACCTGTAATTCTTCACTTTCTGTTTGACGAAGTTTATCTAAATAATCATCTAAACCAAGATGAGTGAATTCAAATTGAAGATGGACCCTAAAATTCATATCTTCTACAGAATGTACTACTATGTTTATAAATTGCATACAAGCAACCTAAAAATAAATTTTGGAATTAGATAAATTTTATGATCTAAATAAAATTCAAAGTATGATAAAATCTTAATTATTTGACTTTGTTATTTAACAAGATTTATAACAACGATCTTTATTGAGATTTTTAATATTTATTCATCTTGCTGAAGTTCCACAAACAGTGGATTAGTGGAAATTAGAACAGCCATCTACATACAAATACTTTTATCATGGTGGATAACTGCATACAAATCATCACTGTATCAGGCAACCAATAAAGTTCTGTTGGATTTTCACATGATCAAATTGAATGCACTATCCACAGTTTCCTTCAAAGGTGAGACAGAATAGAGGAAGGTAATATGTTAGTGAATGTTTTTTCTTATAGCCAACTGGTAATAGTCATAATAGTTAAACAGGGGCATCAGCGGAGCAGGTCAAACATGGGAACCCCAAACAGTGTTATACAGGCCTATATGCTGTAAGAGTTTAAACTGGGAATGAAAGCTTGCAGCAGGAAGAAAAATATGCCCAGGTATTTGGTAGGGATGTGGTAAATGAGTAGACAGTATAACACTAGTTTAAACAGATTTAAGGACAGTGATGAATCCCTCCAGGACATCCACAAGCCATAGACAATGAGGCACTCGAGGTAGCAATTGAGGCTGATAGTGTGAATGATTTGAAACATTAGGAGAAGCATTCAATTTCAGTATAAAAACCATTTGACAACACCATCAGCTTGGAAAATGATATAAAGTGGACAATGGGTCCCATGAGTTGACTGTGGCTCAGAATGTGACATGAGCAAATGCTTGTAATTCTTTGCTGTCTTGTCAAAAGAAGGATCTATTTCAGGACAGAGTGCTGACCTGCAATGAGAAGTGGGTTCTCCTCCCAATCAATCAAAACTACCACTATATCAACAGAAGGTTATGCTCTGTGTTTGGTGGACTGTTTCAGAATATTATGAATTGCAAACTGCTGCCACCTGGCAGACAATCAATACAACCGTGTACTCTCAGGAACTGGAACATGTGCATGAAAAACTAAAAACTGTGGAGCCAGCACTTGTGAATCGCAAATGTGTCATTCTGTTACAGACAATGCAAAGTGACATGTTACTACAGTTGCTCATAACACCATGCAAAGTCGCAAATTAGAACGAATGTCAATACTATTAATTATAAACTAAACCTAATGGTTCTAGCGACTCTGCAATGTCCAGAGTTCTGCCTGAGCTCAGGTCTTTAAATAAGTTCTAACTTAAATCTAATTAATTACAAAACAGCTAACACAAGGTACTGTCTAACTGACAAAACAAAATCGGAGATCGGAACTTATAACTAAAAGTTCCGATTAAGTGTTAGCAGTAAAATGAACAAAAAATGTGTTCAATATTTTTAAAAAAGCTATCCAGTGATACCAAAGTTGATCCCCTTCCTCCACCCCCTGGGAGTGGGGTTTGGGTAACTTTCAAATCTCAAATGGGAACCCCCATTTTTTATTGCAGATTTGGATTCTTCAGAAAAAACTGCATTAGTTTGATCTATGATTAATGTCATTTTTTCAAAGATGGTGCTATAATCGATAAAAATTGAAGAGGTTTGAATGTCTGGAAATGGTAGAATAACTTAAGAAACACACTTTGAATTGAAAATAAAAAAATATGTGTTCAATATTTTTAAAAATGTGATCCAATGATACCAAAATTTATCCCTCCTCCACCTCCTCTACTCCCTAGGGTGGTGTGGGAGTAACTTAATAATAAACTTAAATGGGAACTCCCAGTTTTTATTGCAGAATTAGATTTTATATGTAGGTTTTAATTGAAACATTCTGTTGATTTGTGATAGATGGCATTGAATTTTTTCAAGAAACTACTTTTAGCATTACTCAGGAACAATAACATGGACATAATAGGTTTCTGTTCCCTTGGGGTGCTTGTTTTAGGTGAGTTCCCTCACATCTCTCCATCAAGGCAATAATTGCAGAATCTTCTACTTAATTAGATTTTCAAATGGCTGACCTCCAGCTACTTGACAGTGTCCCAATCACACATACATGCAATTCTGCAATAAAAACTGGGGATTCCCATTTAAGTTTTTTAAAGTTACAGGGTCAATTTTGGTATTACTGGATTGTTTTTTTATATTGAACATATAGTTTTCATTTTTGAAAAATATTGAAAACACAGTTTTCATTTTTCAATTTAAGGTATATTTTTCAAGTTATTTTGTCATTTCCAGATGTTGGAATCTCTGATTTTTATCAATTGTAGCACTATCTGTGAAAAAATGACATTAATCCTAGGTCAAACGAATGTAATTTTTTCTGGAGAATCCAAATCTGCAATAAAAAATGGGGGTTCCCATTTGAGATTTGAAAGTTATCCCACCCCATCCCCAAGGAGTCAGGGATGGATCAACTTTGGTATCACTGGATAGCTTTTTTAAAAATATTGAATACATATTTTTTTATTTTTCAATAAGTGTAATTCTTGAGTTATTCGACAGTTTCCAGACTTTTCAGACACCCTGTGTATATATAGTTTATATATATGGCAGCAAAACAAATAAGTATAGTTATATTAGTATATTAGAGATTTAAAAACATAAATCTGTAAATATCATACTCATAATTACCAATGTTCAAAATTTAAATGATATTAGAGTGCGCTATCTATTTATTCAATTCATAACTAGTAACACAAGAAATTCTTATTTTAAATTAGTAAAAGACTTACAACTATAAGAAATCACAACAAGTATAAACAACTGAGTTCCGCTGCTTCTACTGACAAAAGAAATCACAAGTACTTGAAGCAGGATAAATACACTAATTTATTATTAGATATATATAATATGCATTACATATACTAATAATACTATTATTAGATATATATAATATGCACTACATATACTAATAATATAATCACTTTCAAGAAACACTTTTGGCCTATTATGGCCCTCCTCAGCCAGTAATCTCAAGCTTCATTTTTGCATTTCATGCTTAATTTTTGAAGGCAGTGTATATGTTTGTATGTTATATATTCTGTTCTCTAGTTATGAAAAAAATTCATAACTAGAGAACAGAATTTTGGTCATTATTATAAAATCATTTCTGTATAATCTATAATTAAGGTTGCTACTTCTCTTGGTTTTTTCATATTTTATGCCCCCTTTCCAATCAGGGAGATTACTAAGAGGGTGGGGCCAGTTCCAATCATGTGCTGCACTCACAGCTGTGGAGGAGGACCGGATAATGAAGGACGAGGATCACCGGCCGGGCCCAAAAATCCAGGACCACTTGAGATTACCAGTTGAGGAGGGCCATAATAGGCCAAAAGCGTTTCCAGAAAACAAGTATACAGTATTATTAATGCAATATTATATATATCTAATAATAAATTAGTTTTTTATCCTGCTTCAAGTAATTATATAATATCTAATAATAAATTAGTTTTTTATCCTGCTTCAAGTGTAATAATAAATTAGTTTTTTATCCTGCTTCAAGTGCTTGTTGTGATTTCGTAAAAATTAGTGTATTTATCCTATTTCAAGTGCTTGTTGTGATTTCTTGTGTTATTAGAAGCAGCAGAACTCAGTTGTTTAGAGTCATAACTAGTAAGTTTGCATTGTTTGAAATAGTGAGCAACATATCCTATATTATAAGACTATTGCTTTTACTTATATCACAATTTTATAAATTATTTAGCACTATTAGCAGTTAAGAAAAACACTTCATTAAATGAAATTCTTTCTGTTTAAACTATATTTGATTAGAATGTTTACCTGAGGATGGCGTAACTGCCGAAAACATTTGTAAAAATACAGTGCACGCCGCTTATTGTGATCACTTTGGGCCAGAGATAACATGATAATATTAACCGATTGATAACAATAGCTGAAAAATTCTAACATTACCAAAACGTGAAAGAAAGCTGTTACCGGTAAATAAAACTCAATAGCAAGTACTATACAGTACCTAAAAAAATAAAAAATTTATGGGATAGACCACTACATTGTATAGGCTGCACTTGTCAAAAATAAAATTTTTAAGTCATCTAAGCTGCAGCTTATTTACCGGAAATTACAGTATGCCTTCACCAATAAAAAATAAATTTATTCATGCAATCATATTACATAAAAATGTACAGTAATGCATTAACAGAATGTCAGACATGTTTTCTATAATTTAAAAAAATTCTCAAGTATGGCTTGTTTCTGATTTTCTCTGAGGATTCCATTAATATATTTTTCGTATTCATAATGTTTCACGAAATCCATTGACCTGTGCTGAACACCATGTCACAAAATTTCTAATGCCTGCCACATTTCAGCTGCTGTTGGAGGTTGAAACGTTTCCCCAGCATCATTGTCATTTTCTTCTACTCCACACTTTCCTGCTGCCACTTGTGAATCTGTAGAAATAATAAGCTCACATATGTCGTCTTCTATCTGTCTAGCAGATGTAATGATATTTTCATCCACAGTCATCCATTCCCGAAATTCCTCTTCCGTCGTATTTGATGGGCAAATGCAAAGGTTTTCTTCCGGTTGTGACGTTTCTCTTGAAAAACCCCCATGCCGAAAACAGTTCTGAATTGTACTTGCTGATACATTATACCATTGACATAGAGAGAAGATGTAGGGCACCAAGAATATTCATCTTCTTTGCAATATTGTTAGCACTCATTCCTTGTGTGTCTTCTAAGTTCTCAAGGATTCTTGCACGCATCTCACGGCGGTAATATGATTTTAAGGTTTGGATGATTCCCTGGTCACATGGCTGTAATATTAAAGCTGCATTGGCCGATAGGAAAATAATGCTGATGTTTTTTAGTTCACAATTCACAAAGTATCACGTGATTGCCAACTTCGACGGAGAAGGTGGAAGTTAGTTAACTTTTAAACTAAAAAACAATACGTTAGCATATTGGAAAATAACAATAAATAATAGAGTGCATAATAAAATAAAAATAGGACAGGTCAAAGTCAACTTCCTCACAACCATTATCCAACTTGGTTGGGAAACACTACTGTATCACTCATATTCCCCTGACATTGCATCTTTGGATTATCATTTTTGTTTTATTAGACAACCAACTGTAAGGACAATGGTTCCAAATTCTAAACGAGATAATACATGGACTGGAAGAATTCTTTGGTTCACATTCTGCTGAATTCTATTATCATGAGATCCATAGTCTGTCTAAGCATTGGATACAGGTCATTGTTGTTGAAGGGGACTATTTCTGATTTCCAGTACATTTTTATTTCATGTTATCATGTTTCTCTTTGTAAGATAAAAAAATTGACAGAACTTTATTGGTTGCCTGAAACAATTATTACCATAATAATGTACTATTATATATACTATGCTGCTCAATAATAGAACAAATACAATTTAATTGTAAACTTTAATTGCAAAATGTTATGTAGCATTTATATATTATGCCTTATGGATAAAGAAAATTATTTTATAATGAAAGACAGAATTCACAGGTGTTATGTCCATTAAACTGCTGTGCCAGTCCAGAACTTGTCACAAGTTGCAAATACTTGTGGAAGTCTATCAAATTATATAGAATAAAGATCAATAAAGTCTAGTATGTTGATCCCTATATGAGATCAATTGCATATAATGGGTTCCTAATTCAATTTTGAGTTCTCTGATTGGAAAGCTAAAGTGTTTTTATCTACTAATCCAGCCAAATGTCTTGTGCACTGTATACTTTAATATATTGTTCAAAAAATATTGTATACTTCAGTTAGTGTTTATATAAAATATGGCTATTATGTTTTCTATAAAAACTATCCATTGCTTTTTCTTCTATTATGAAGAGAAATGAAATGGGACATTGTTTCACTAACTTAAAATTTTAAATTGTTTTTATTTATTAAGTTAGTTTTTCTTGGTGACATAATAGCAAAATTACATCAACTCAGGTGATATTAAATGAGGACCTACAGTGTTTGATTATCTTAGCCCTATTTAAGTCAGATAATCAAGATTTTACTGATATTTAATAAGACAGTATTTTTAAAATTTTTTTACCATAAAGTCAATGTTGAAAACTTCATAATTCATAAAATATTCCATTAATGTTTCAAACCGCCTTCTCTCAGCACAAACTTCTTTAAAATTATCAAAGGCATTTAATATAATTTGGTGACCACCTTTAACTAAGCATATGGCTGCAAGCAATTCTAAAGCTAAAGCTTTTGTCCTAGAAAAAGAAAAGAATCTTATCACATCATCATATTAAAAATTTTAAATATATTAAATTCTTAAACTATTTATTCCTAGATAATAATAAAATAATGAAGATCAACTGAAAATTTTAAAATGTTTCATTTTGAAAAATTTTGCATCATTTTTATCAAATTCTTGATATATCCTACAATATTAGTTAATCTATACATTTGCTGTCATTGTTACTTTTCACTTCAAATTTCATGACAATTTATTTTTTAATTAGAAAACTTACCTTAAACTTTTATGGTTTAAACTGAGGGCTATACAATTAATTGCTTGAGTATGTTCAATCACCATATTGAAGCCATACTAAAAATTAATAAATAATAATTATTTCAAATAATACTGACAAATTTTTATATTTTAATTGTTTTATATCAAACTTTTATACATATATTTTATAAAAATTTTATTAAAAAATTCTTGACATCAACATCATTTATATAAGGGAAATATAAAACTAAATGTCTACTATAATTAAATATTTATCAAATAAAAATAAATAAATTTTTAGTTTTAATTTTCTGTATGAATAAACAAATCTAACATTAATTCTGCAGTTCATATAAGCATTGAACCAACAGATGTTATTATGTACATTGTTGAATATTAATAGATTAAATGGAACAATAAACACAAATAATATATATATTACGTTTAGATGCTATACTAGCACTAAAATCTGATGACATACATTATCAATATTATTAACTTCAAATAGAATCAACCACATCAGGATTGTTTAAATTCCTGTTAATTAATTTTCCTACTTGGATAAAACAAAGTACAGTAATCCCTTGTAAACTGTGGGTTCTCCAATGTGGAATTCATGTATATGTAAATGTTCAGCAATTCACCAACTGCAGATTTGGAATTTGTATATATATGCAGTTTTTTATAACAGCCCAGCCACTAAATACTTTTGAAAACATTTATTTTCTTATTTATCATTATTACTTTTCACCGCAAATTAACAATTTTATAAATGTTCTGTTTTGTATTTTAGAGAATGATGAGAATTTTCACACAGAGAGGGAACTATTAAAAATGTAAACTAATACCTAATAAATATATGTTCAACCTTTAATTGATCTTGTTATCTGCATTTTTGAATAAGAAGATAGAAAGCTACAGAAAAACTTTGTAAAAAGTAAATGTTTGTATCTGTTCCTTATGTGTTCCTACACTATTTCATCTATCAGGATCAAATTTTGACAAATAACTTTTTTATTTTATGGATAACATAGGATATTCTAATTCAAACTCTTCTAAGGATTGGAATGTTTTGGAATTACAATAAAAAGTACATTGTAGCAGTATCACAGACATTTATGTGGCTGGGATTTTTTTATGTTAGAAAAACTTTAATCAATAAGAATATGTTCATAAGTGCCAACAACGTATTTATTTGTTTGTAGACTTTAAAGCTTTATTATTTAATCTTTAATGTTGATATGTAATTTAATATATTTCTGTTCCCTATAATATATTTGGGAATTATTGTAAAATATTATAATTAACACTTTTAATTAACTTTGATATGTTCGAATTTTACTTATAATGTATTTTTAAACTAGATGTTCGAAAATGATTTAAATGTTCTTTGATTCTGTATTTATTCTGGGCAACTGAAGAAGATATATGATTATATCGAAAACGTTTTTGTTTATTGAATAAAAACTGTTTATTCACTGCTATTAGTGCTATTAGTTTCTTATTGATTATATATGAGAAGAAAGGCAGTATTTTGAAAGTTTGAAAACTTTAATAACTCATTTTTTCCAAATGGGGAAAAATGGATTTATTCACTTCAATAATAAGTACCTCATATATTTTAAAATATTTATTAATAATTTCTAATAAAGTTAGATAACAAAAAGCTATTTTAGAAAGAAACCCTTCCAAAATAATTGCCTACAAACATGTCTTCATTACAATGATAATTGTTAAGAGAATAAAATATATGTAAACAAAATCAGCTTCAATGCAATTAAATAATATAAATAATAACTTAAGTACATTTAATTCTAAAAGTTAATGAACAATGCAGATAAATCATACACTAATTCTTGCTCTAATATTTAGTACCATCTCTTGATGATAAAAAGTAAAAAATTTTAATAAATCTACAAGGTACATTATGATCATCACTTTCTCATCTTTATCTCAGAAGACTGAATGTTTATCACTTTTAATCTGGAGAATTACTTAATTTATTTAACATTAATTAATGTTACTTAAAATTTGACCTTAGTAGCCTGACACACTTAAATTTTATAAAAATATCAAATACTTCAAAGATTATTAGAGAGAAATCTTTAAACATTGAATGTCCACCATTTTTAAATAGTTACAGATAAAATGTTAATTGATTTATCATTGAGATAACATTTAATGCAATATCATCAACTTTCTAAATTTCATAAAAATGGAATAAACAGTTTAAGATATATTAAGAGAGTAGCTTAGAAATCTTAACATTGACTATTTTTAAATGAATGCAACTATAAGGTTAACTGTTGCAGCACTGAAGTAGTTTTAGTGGTATTTAATATAATTTCATGAAAACTTACTAATTAATTCAATAAGTTATTAGTGGGGTTAATTAAAAATTGTCACAGTGTTCACATAAGTCTCATTTTAACTTTGGAAAATGGGCTAAAAAAAAAAATTATCATTCTGTTTTTGTTATATAAATTTGTTAAAATCTAAAAAATTTTTCTTTTCTAAAGTTTAATTTTGACTTTTTAAATACTATTACATAGTTATTTAAATCAGATTTAAAAAAGTAATAAAAGTATTAATTAATTTTAATTTTTTTTAATAAATTTTCTTTCATACCTTATTGTTCATTATGGCACGCAAACACATAATGCAAACATGAATATCATCTTTAGCTTCCCCCATATTCAATTTGGCAATATGCCTTGAAGCTCTTCTCATTTTTGGCGTGTCAAGATCTAATAAAGGACGGTGTGAGCTTCCACTTATACTACCATTAGGGACAGTGTTTTCACCACCAAAATTATTTATAGGTAAATATTCATGTCTATAAAAAAACATAGTTTAGTTTTGATCAACAATAATTATTCGTATTATGATGAAGATAAATTTTCTATTTACCTCATAATAATTAATCGAAATGATAAATAATCTACTAAAACATCTAACCCTTTATTATCTTCATTAAGAAATTCACGAACCCATCTAGAAAATAAAATAATCATGAAAATATGCGTTTTTTTTTTTTTTTAAAAACCAAGTTGTAAGAAAAAATTTTAATTAATTTATATAAATTACTTTGGTTATATCATTTTGCAAAATTTATATTCTAATTTTAAAATAAAGAAATATATTATCATAAAACTGAATAGATCATACTGTTATAATACCATAAATTATGTCAATTTTTTCCTGAATTGCTAAATCAGAAAATAAACAAAATAAAATAGAATAGTATTTTAAAACAAATGGAACTTATCTATTAAATTAGAAATTACTCACTCTATATTATTTGTACGTAATGATATTTCTAAATCTCGAAGCACCTGTGTTGATGTAGCATCTCCAAGCATTTTTCTTTTCTAAAAAAAATATTTTATTTTGAATAATTAATTAACAAAATAAATGTGCAATAAAATGATTTAAACAAACTGTTCTTATTTAAAAAATTAAGCAGAAAATTTAAATTACAAAATATTTATAAACTTTAGAATTTATAAATCAAAGTCCTAACTTATTGTATTTAAAGCTTATTTTAAAGTGCAAAAATACTTTTCACAATGAAAGTATTTTTCTGGTATGCTGAAATTTTCTTCAACAGTAAACTAATTTGCATTTTATTAATTGAAAATATTAACTATTACATTCAAGATAAATTTTTAATATCAAATTTCTTTTTAATTCTGACAAATTAGAGAAATTATAAATTAAATTGAAGGACTAAGCTATTAATATAAAATAAATAAATATAATTTAAAAAAAATAATATAAATTAAATAATTTTTTATATAAAATAATTTTTTAAATTATTTTAATAATATTAATTAACATAAATTACAATTTTTATCATAAATTTAATATAATGTATTCTTTTAATTTATTGCAATTCAATAAGTATAAAAAATATCTAAATTATTTTTATCATCAATTCAAATTTAGTATTATAATTACTTAAATTTCTAAAAATGATATCAAATTGACTATTTTAAAATTTCTTTTTCAAGGTCATGAAATTTTTTAATATCTTTTGGAGATTAATGATTCTAAGAAATTAAATTATCTAAATACATCTACACACAAATAATAATACAACTACAGTGAAAGTGACTAAGTGGTAAGTCTTCTAGTATTACTAACACAATAAAATCTTTGTTTCTAAACTACATCAGTCAAAAATAAATACAGACAAAAAATTTCATCATCAAATGAAAGAAAAATGAAAATATAGTAAATTATAAATAGATAATATAATTTTATGGAATATATCTGATCTTATTAACTTTTAAAAAAATTTGATCAATATAATCTATTTTTAATTTAATATTAAAACAATATACTCTAATTAAAATCTAAATAAAAAAGGACTTAAAAACTTTTATTTTTATTCAATAAATTATTTAATAATTACCAGATTAACCTAATTTGTGATTTTATTTTTATTTTTTCTTCTAATTAGTAATTAATAAAAAATAAACTCACTCTAGCACTTCTTGAAGCTCGAGGATCAAGATATGTTTTCAATTTACGTAAATAAAATGCAGGAGATTCTTTAGCAATCACTTTTTCCTGAACAAAATATAAAATAAAACTTGAAAGTAATTTACAAAACTTTTCATATAAAATAATTAAAAACTTAAAATTATAACTGTTGAGTTTTGTAAGTTAAAGAAATTAATATATTTATTTGCATAAAAATATTTAGTGAAATTATTCCATAAAACTAATTTTATGCTCTAACTAAACAAAGCAAACAAAAATAATTATTCAGGATAATCAAATAGACTAAATATTTTACCAAATTTATTTCATGTTCTATTGTACTTTGGCAGGAACAGCAGCACAAATCAAAAATGACTTAAATATATCAAAATAATGCAAAATACAAAATTTTTATTTAGAAAATCCTCATAAGTATAATTCCAACAGTAATCATTAGAAAGCATTCTTTTCTTCCAATTCATAAGCTACAAATAAAAGACTCAGAATTCTGTTATATTTTATATATTTTAATATTAAATTTGCAATTAGATAAGATATAGAACATTTTATCAGATGTGATTTATTTCTTTTACTGACAAACAAATAACTTTTTCATATAATTCTGAGAAATTCTTTTCTTTAGTTGCACCTTTTTTTTTTTTATCAAGTCTGACAAAATTTGATTTTTCTCATTGATAGATAATGATTATAAATAATATAATTAACTTATTATTCAATATAGAATATATGACTGATGAATGCTAAAATTTTCAAACTTATTAATTAGATTCAATTTCTTCAATATAAATTTAAATTTGTGCAAATTCCTGAAGAATTTGAACAAGTTAAATTTAAATAAATTAAAATTAAAACATTATATGCAATATATAAACCTATTATTAGACAGAAGATATATAATGATTATCATAATTCAACATGTAAACAAACTATTATAACAACAACAA
Organism: Olivierus martensii; assembly: GCA_000484575.1. Classification (NCBI taxonomy): domain Eukaryota; kingdom Metazoa; phylum Arthropoda; class Arachnida; order Scorpiones; family Buthidae; genus Olivierus; species Olivierus martensii. The sequence goes on along the minus strand of AYEL01089860.1, from coordinate 4,066 downwards.
TGCCTATTATCATATGCAGTAATTTTACTATCAACAATTAATGATAAACAACAGCATTATTAGTAGCAATACAGTTTAACATCATCAATAGTATCATAAAAATGTCATTACATTGCTAAAATTAACCATTTACATATTTAAATTGGATAATTTAATTTTATTATTAATTATTTAGAAAACATAACTCAAGGAATATCTATAGCAGTGACTCAAACTCATTCTGTTCAAAGAGCTATATCTTTGACCAATTGGTGGCCTGCATTTAAAATTAAAGCTATATCAGAAAAGAAAGATTTTTACAAGAAATAAATAGTCCGAAAAGCTAATTATTTTAATCCTTTACATTTCAATTTCTTTAATGATATTCTTCAATTCAGGTTCCAAATTATATAAATTAAAAATAAATACATAATTTTTTAAATCATGTAAATTATAATATTAAAGAAATTATTTATGCCATATAAATGTCAAAGAATTTTTATTCTTCATTACTAATTGGCAGATAAATATATGAGCTTTAATGCATATGAATTACTATCTTAGGCATAATCTGGGAATGGAAGTTATTTATATAATATGCTGCTAAAACCAAATAGTGCACTATTTCAGCCTCTTTGTCATCATTTTGATTTTCCAATTTCATAGCAGATAATGGAATTTTTGCTACAAATCCAATCATATTGTATTGTACAGCTATATACATGCTTTTAAATGTTTATGAATGTTTAACATTTATTTATTGTAATTAATGTTCATATTTTCAATTTTTCTGGTACTTCATATTCAGTGGCAGAACTTAAAATTTTTTGCCCCCCTGCAAAATATTATTTGGATCCCTACCACAAAAAAAATTTTTTAAATAAAAAATTTTCTTATTGCATATTTTATTTTGTTTTTGTAATTAAAAATAAAAAAGGCTTTAGAACCTAATAATGTGAGTCTTGTATAATGCAAAGTTTCTGTGAAATCGTATAATCATATTAAATGAGGGATTACTGTAATTTTCATTATTATACAATATGCTACATACCAGTGACAGTGCCTTACATATCAATATTACAATTTATGAATTTTGTTTTATTTATGTTTTTAATAACAGTAATTATAAGTCAATCCCAGTTTACAAAATTAAACAATCCTGGAAAGTGCTTGTAAATTAAATTTTCATAAATTGGGAACTAAATTACCTATTGGCTTAAATGGAAAAAATTATAATGCATTCCTGAGCTCTAAAAATGTCACTCATTTTTCATTGAAATATTTTGACAATAATAACTATTTACATAAATGATGGGCCAAAAATTACATCACTAATTAACATTAATTTTCATAATATAATCAAAAAAAAAGGCAGTTTTCTTAAAGTTCATAATAATATGTTGTCCTTGGCATAAAATTCACTATATTGTATGGTAAAGCTGTCTTTTCCAATTTGAAGGATACAGATTCAATTTTAGGTCTTATACTTCTCTGTCTTATCTTGTTCATTTAATCACAGTTTATGATAGACTCTGGAATAGCCTTGTCATTTAATATTTTCTGACAGAAAGCAGAATAAAAATTTAAAAAAAAAATGTCCCCGGTAAAGTTGTTGCTATTTTTTAGTAATTTCAATAAAATATTATTTGCATGAAAATAATAAGTCATTTTGAACATTATCAAAAACCATTGACATATGCTCATCTCTCTCATTTTATGCTGCTTTCCATCCCACTGCTGTCCTGTATTTCCATGTCAAATGGCTACATGGTAAATTACTTGCTTACTACTATGAAAGATCCAAGTCCTACAACACCAGATTTTTCAGGAGGGTAAAGACTTGGCCCATCAAACCTCGTCCTTCAACCTTCCAGTTGACTGCATCATGAATGTTGACCAGCCTGTGATGGTTCTAAGAGTAGCTGCTGCCAGATATAGTATAATTATTTGTGATAAGGCAGCTTAACAAAAACTAACTTAACTATCATACAGTTCATCTATATCATATCTAAAGAAAAATGAAATTTACTTGATAAGTAAACATACAAATAAATTTTCTATTAAATTTTATCTTAATTTACTTGTATAAAAATTAAGTAACCATTAGGAACTTAAAGTAGCACATACGGCTCTTTGGGTACATACATGTGGCTCTGAAGTAAAATTGAAAATGAAAATAAAATCATCATAAAAGAACTAGAAGAAAAAGCAGTCTGATTTCAAATCACAAGCAGACTGCTATAAAAATAACCTACAGAAGGTAATACTTGGAATAGTCTTCCAGACTCATATCAGGAGTTGAAAAAATCTGCATTTGATATTCTCAATATTTTCCGGTCTACATAATTATGTGGGCAATCGTTTTCTAACATAATTTCATTAAATGTAAATTGAGGAGCCAAATTACAGATTCCAATTTGGAATCATGCTTCTTCTTAAAGTCGACTAGCTACAAATCGGAAATACAGAAAATTTCCAAGAAAACGCAAGCTCAATGCTCACACTGATTAAATAACGAGAGCAATTTTTTGTGAATTTTTCTTCATTTAATAAAGATGTAATTAATATTATAAATTGTTATAATATTATTTTAAATTTTCCTTATTTGTAAAAATATATTTATGGTTCTCGAATAAGTTATAAATTGTTGTGAGGAAAAGGTTTGGCTCTTCCGTCTCAAAAGTTTGCCGACCCGATCTAGATATTTTTATCAGAAAATAAAAATAAAAAAACAAAACTGTATCATTTAAAACACAATTGAAATTATCAAAAGATAATATATTAAAATTCTTCCTCCTGGATTTTAAATTTGCAAAATTTCTAATCATATCTTTTATTTCCATATTTTTGGCTATTTTTGCTTCAATTCCTAATATAAAGAGATTATGCAAATGTTCTTCACCTGTTGAATTGCATAAATAACATTTTATCATCTTAAGTTTTGAAAATGAACTTTCCACCATTGCCACAATGACAGATAGTGTAAAGAACAATAATAATGAAGTAATGACATCTGTAAAACTAAGATTATTGCAGCGTTTTTAATCAGTAATAACTCAGTAAATTCTTTTACACTGGTTATCATTATTATTTGTATTGGAAAATCTGTCGTAAGATCTTATTTATTGATATATAGTAATACCCCAACTTGCGCAAACTCAGAGTTATGTGGTTCTTGATTTTTTCATTTGGCAACATTGCTGCATGCTATCTTGCTGTGATACACATTGGACGCATTTCGTGCAAACTCTACACGCATGATTACAATTCTAGGATCAATGAAAGTTAAGACTGCTTTGTAAGACTTCTTAGTTCTTGATTTTTTCATTTGGCAACATTGCTGCATGCTATCTTGCTGTGATACACATTGGATGCATTTCGTGCAAACTCTACACGCATGATTACAATTCTAGGATCGATGAAAGTTAAGACTGCTTTGTTATATGTTTTCTAAACCCTTAAAAACTATGTTGTCCAAACAAAGTAAATCTGATTTCCTCAACCTAGTATGAAAAAGGAAATGATATCTTTTGAATGTAAACTTAACACTATCAAGGATTTTGATAACAGAATGAAAATTTGAGAATTGGCAAAGCAGTTTGAGCTATCGGAATCCACAGTAGGAACAATCATAAAAAATAATGAAAGAATCTCGATGCGGTGAAAAATGTTCAATCCTTGAACTCAAGCATAATTCGTAAATGTCATGGTATTATTACTGAGATAGAAAAATGCTGAAATTTTTCTGCATAGTGCTTGGTTTTTCTTCTTTTCTTGGATTAGTTGCAGAATGTTTACTACTTTAGTATCACAATAAGCACTTGAAGCAGGATTTTCTACAACACTACAAAACCTGGTATTCCTACAATTCCAATAGAATTTTTGTATCTGTTCGACAGGATAAATACACTATTTTATTATTAGATATATATAATATACACTATATATACTAATAATAATATTGTTTTCTGGAAACGTTTTCGGCCTACTATGGCCCTCCTCAGCCAGTAATCTCAATCATCGCTGACGAGATTACTGACTGAGGAGGGCCATAGTAGGCTGAAAACGTTTCCAGAAAACATTATTA
>AYEL01089859.1:0-63553 GCA_000484575.1 Olivierus martensii | reverse complement strand
AATAAAATCACATTTAATAAATAAATAAACATATATATATATATATATGTATGTAATCTTTGGAAAATAGTTAATTATAAATATAATGAGAATGTAACATCTACTTCATATATGAATTGACATTTTTCTCTTTAGGAATCATCATCATGAAAAATTGCAACAGGCTATGTTTAATTTTGATTAGTATATCGATATATTTGACTTTTTAAAAACATAGCTATGTTTGAAATTGCATAACCGGCAACACACTGTAATACAGTTTGCAATATTTGCTATATAAACGGGAAAATTTTCTGTTGAATAGCTGTAACTGAAAAATAAATGAATGAAAGTAGTTCCTGCTAGATGATAAGATTTTAAAAGTTAGAGAGTGTAAGAAATCATTATCATCGTCATACAGAAACAACCGACGTTAATCAGAAACAGAAACAAGCTGATGTTGAGTTTATTTCTGTCGTCAAAAGAGACTAATCACTGATGACTTGTTGTTGAGGTTTAGAACGCGCCCAAAAATTATTGAAAGAGAAAACAACAAGCTGATGTTGAGTTTATTTCTGTCGTCAAAAGAGACTAATCACTGATGACTTGTTGAGGTTTAGAACGCGCCCAAAAATTATTGAAAGAGAAAACCTACAGTAGGCCGGTAGGAAAACAACGTATCGAAAGGTGTGCGAGTTTTTCTGGGAAAGAGGTCAAAATAAGGTCGGATTCTGTCTTGGATAAACAATTCTTGAATGGTCAAGAAGGGGAGCTCAGGGACGAGAGGACAGTTGAGTCGCAGCCACCGAAGGAGTTGGACGTCTCCTAACGTAACAAGTAGTTATAACTACCTGAGAAGCCGATCGCCGAGCGAGTCCTGTCCCGATCACCGACGAAGCCTTCCCCAACGCATTACTACCAAGGAAGAAGTAGTGATTGTGCATCTCATTAAGAAGACTCAGTGACGAAACGAAAAGCGAACTTTTATCTGATAGTCAAGAAACATTCTTCACCCTCTACTAACAAGGTATTTATCCTCCTTGGGTGGTTTTGTATAATTACTAATTTGTAAAGAACTCTCTTTTGCACAATAAATATGTTGATTGTTGTTAAAGTGGTTGTCTGAGTCAGTTCTGGCACTACGTAATTCTCCCGTCCGTCCTACGCGAAGCCCACAACCGCTCAAAGGCTGTCTTAAGTTTTCAAGTTAATCCCGTAACGCACGGCCCGCAGGCTCACACATGTATACCATTTATGCAAATCTGTTTTTGATGTTTTCTAAATTGTTAGTTTCAATATTTTTAATTAAAATAAGTAAAACGAAAGGATACAAATATGGAATTACTGTATATGCATTTAACATGATTAAATGTAGATAATATCGAAAATAAAATCTTTCCTTTGTAGAATGAGCTATTGATGGATCAGTTCGTTGCATTAGTTTATTTATTTATTTATTTATTTATTATAGGTAAATAAAACAAATGGTTTACACAACTGGTTAACAAAGGTGTAACCCCAGTTGTTAGTTTAGGTATTTTCGTTTACAATTTTTGCAAATACATTAAAAGGATTAGTTAGACAATCATGTAATGTAGTAAAAAACTTAGTATAAAACAGACGATATGGGAAGATTCTTAGGATTTTTACAGTTTTTATTAGGGGTGTATAAAAGACAACACGAGATCGTGTGACACGATTCGGTGGATTGAAACTAGTTATTAATGTACCAACTTGAAAGTTATAATAATTGTATAGATACTTAGCATCAAAGAAAACAATGCGACTATGGATAGTATGTACTTTAAAGTAGATGCATAACCGAAAGTAGTCAGGAGTGTCTAGGTTGTTGGTAATTATTGCATATAATTGTTTTAGTATGTTGTTGTGCTGGGATATTAGCATGTCCATATAGGTATTTGCAGAAACTGATCAAACTATGAGACAGTAATCGATTACTGTTTGGATAAAAGTAAGCAGTATAATACGTAAGATGTTATAATTTCGTAAATAATAGAAATTGCGGCAAATAATTCCTAGTCTAATAGATAACTGCTTTATTAGGTGGTAGATCTGTTGTGTATAAGTTGGTTTGTCATCCATGATTATCCCAAGGTTATTTTTAGTACGAATTCGTTTTATAGAGACAGAATTAATAAAAAAAAGGTTGGAGTATTAACTTCTGATAACGCAAAGGTCATACTGTATTAAGTTGATTATTATTTAACCAGGAAGAAAGGATAGATAGATCATTCTGCAGAATAGTGTAATCGGTATTAAGGATTTTTATATCATCAGCGTAGGCATAAACAGTAGATTTGATTAGTGTAAAAATTGGGTCGATGTAAACTGAAAAGAGGATGGCGCTTAAAGGGGATCCTTGCGATACTCCAACACATAAAGGAAAGTGATCTGAACAGATGTTGCTTTTCTTAATAATAGCGAATCGATGAGTTAGGTAGAAATAGTCCAGTTCAAAACTATTAAGTCAAGATCATAACGATTTAAAAGCCTGTCACACAAGATTGAATGATTTACTGTGTCAAAGGCAGAGGACATAGGATAAACAACATGTGTTTGGAATGCCTTTATTCAAATTATGTAGAATCAGATTTTGTGTTTCTATTAAATTTGTAGTAGTTGACCTCTTATGTATAACATAATGCTGATTTGAACTTAATCGATTTTGCAAGTGAAATGCTAAAAATTATAAGATTATTTTCTCAAAAATTTTCAGCATGGCTGACGTAACTGATGTCGGTCTATAGGAGAAAGATATGTTTTTATCTTTATGTGGTTTGAGAATGGAGTTAATGAACGAATATTGCCACTGAACAGGGCAATAAGTATTCACAAGGCAAAAATTAAATAGGAAAATTATATGATTGCCAATTTCGGAGGATAACTTTTTAAAAAATATTATAGGGATCAGATAAGGCCCTGTAGCAGGACTCTTCAAAGAGATTAAGGCTTTTTTAAAATGGGTATATTCTAATATTTTTATAGATTACACGGTTTGAAGTATTTTCAGATAATAAAAAATTGAGAGTTATTGCTTTTTGGAAGTGAAAAGTTAATTATTATTAAAATATGCACAGAAAACATGCTATAAATTTCAAGCACTGATGTCAGCATTATCTAATCCTCTTGAACCATCGTTAAATCAGTTCAACATTATCAATTACTTTGCAATAATCGACATATTTCGATAAAATAGTCGATATGTTCCGATATCATAATCGACATATATTCTTTTATATCGAATACTGACTTTTATTTTATACCGTATCATATTTATGCAGTAATAAATGTATAAACTGTATTTTTACCTTACTTATTCTTAATGTTTCTTTCCAAAAAATTTGTCAAGTTTTAATGATTCATGCTCATAATGGCAACAAAAAGAAATATATTTAGAATATCGAAAAGTATAGCGAACAGGTTAAGAAAAAAATTAACTTTTCAAAATATATACAAGGTAGTGTATAATTTAACTTACCAAATTATTTTTTTTTTGTCAACAGATGACGCCACTTTCCACTCACTTGTCAGTAAGAGTACTAAGTGGCGGGGCGAAACAAGCCCTTCCACAGGCTGCCCACCCCTGCGGAGGGGTCAGCCGGATTGTGGAGGACGGGGATCGACGGGCCGGGCCCGGACCCCATGATAAATATTTTCAAGGGGTGGGACCCGAGACTCGAACCCGGGTCCTCCAGAGTGGAAAGCCGAAGCGTTTCCACGCGGCCAATACGGCCGACTTACCAAATTATTAGCAGTTACGATAACGTTAGAGACCAACACAGACTGCAAGTTCAGGAAGCTATCAATCTAGCACAACCTTGAGCATAAACCATTTTTATGAATGAGAAAAAATGTATATGTAATCAATCATGACAAAGGTTATTTTAAAAAATGATGATATAATTTTATTTAATTATTCTTAGTCTTTACTATTTTTAAATTCTTCTGACAAAATATTAATGAATTTTTATCATTTTCCACGCGGCCAATACGGCCGACTTACCAAATTATTAGCAGTTACGATAACGTTAGAGACGAACACAGACTGCAAGTTCAGGAAGGGATTACCTGTTTTCCCTGATTACCTTGTAAAAATTATCATTAATAATTTAAAAACCACTAAAATTTCATCAGTATACTTTGATCCAACGTTATTGGATTATCGTACCCGATTAAAACGAACTCGGAGACAACTTAAGATAAGGTAACTTTATGCTGCGTATATATGAAATATGACATTGCATATATATTTCCTTTCATATTTAAAACACGCTGGATACGTTCTGCAACTATTAGTCCGGCACCTCTTCTTCTTTCTACAACTATTAGTACGGCACCTCTTTGGCTCTATGCCAAAAATCAGTGTGTTCGGTTTCAAGAAAAACACCCGGTATATACTGTATTTACGAATCATTTAAATAATACAGTAGGTGATCGGTTAACGAACAAATCGGATAAGGAACATTTTCGCGAAAGATTTTTATGTTCGGATAAGAAACACTTCACAGAACAAAATGTGAGACTCGCGGACTGATCGGCCGGATAGCCACATGGTAAAGCTATGGTTTACCATCCTGCAGGATCCAGGTCATACCTCCTATTTTTCAGGGGGGTCGGGCCCGGCCCGTTGAACCGAACCCTCTGAAAAGCTCATCACAGGCTAGCCAAAACCCATATGGATGTTGGCTAGCCTGTGATGAGCTCTATAAGTGGCCGCCGCCAGATAAAATTATCTCATGAGGATATGGCGGCTTAACTAATTTAACGGAATGACAGGCTTAGGCCTTGCGTGTTTGTGGACTTATGAATAAGTATGGGAGAACAGTAGTTTTTCCCGATTAAAACGAACTCGGAGACCACTTAAGATAAGGTAACTTTATGCTGCGTATATATGAAATATGACGTTGCATATATATTTCCTTTCATATTTAAAACACGCCGGATACGTTCTACAACTATTAGTCCGGCACCTCTTCTTCTTTCTGCAACTATTAGTCCGGCACCTCTTCTTTCTGCAACTATTAGTCCGGCACCTCTTCTTCTTCTTTCTGCAACTATTAGTCCGGCACCTCTTCTTTCTGCAACTATTAGTCGGCACCTCTTCTTCTTCTTTCTGCAGCTATTATTCCGGCACCTTTTCTTCTTCTATCTGCAACAATTAGTCCGGCACCTCTCCCGGAAAAATTATGACAGATAAATTAGCTTGATCCTCCTCAGGTAAGGGATTACCTGTTTTCCCTGATTACCTTGTAAAAACTATCATTAATAATTTAAAAACTCCACTAAAATTTCATCAGTATATTTTGATCCAACGTTATTTATAAAGAACTAAAGATTGCTGTAAATTGATGCATTAATGATAAACTATTTTCAGATAAGTAGATATATAAATAACACAAATGTAATTTTCTGCCGTATTTCGTCCGGATTAAAAAAGGTACCAAATTACGGGTTATCAAAAATCGTTTGTCGTCTTTTTAAAAAAAATAAACTTGATTCATCGCGCCATCTGTGGACAAAATTATTTTAAAGGTATTTATTATATAAAATATTACATAAATGTAACTAACTTGGCAATAAATATCACTGAAATATAAAATTTCATTCGGCATTCTTTTTTAACAAAATTTTAGTCGTTAGAGCTGCATATCAGATAAATATTTTCTGATATGATTGCAAGATTCTATTTGAACTTTACAGATATATTTAATGATAAAAATTTCGCAAATATGACTCATGCAACAACGTCCTTGATCATTACTGGAAAGTACAGCTACTTTATTTGTGGCCGTTCAGCACTTACTAAACAGCTCTCGATGGTGAGTACACAAATCTCTTATAACAACTTATTTAACAGTAAGTGATAATTTCCGTATTTTTAGAAAAATTATCATATTCGACAGTCTAGTAATCGTTACAAAAGTCATTTAAGCATGAAAATAGCAAAACAAACATGTTTTCATACTTAAATGGCTTTTACTATAGTATATTGTTCTCACTCCTATCTCTAACTGCGATTTTCCTATTATTACATGTACACTATATCAAAAAGAAAATTTATTAATTTAATAAATGAAAAATACGAATAATATTTCTTATTATAATCTGATATTTCGCTCCTGCTTCACACTTGCATGATCTTAATTTAACTGTATTAATTTATATATTATTAATCGTATGAAATTTTCAAAAAATTATCATTTAAACAGTTATACAATAATCAGTTCAATTTATATATTTGTATGTTTTTTGTATGTAGAAAGAATAAAATGGCCGGAAGAAAAGTTCCTAACTACATCGAGGTGAGTGGCATTCCTATACCAGGAATTTTTTCTAAAGAAGCCTGTCTGTCTGCTATCAATTATAAACCCAAACCGAATGATTTGTTTATTGTAACTTTTTCAAAATGTGGAACCACGTGGATGCAACACATCGTCATGCTGATTCTTAGAAGAGGTAAACCATTCGAAGACGGACTGGATTTTTTTAGAAACACTCCATTTCTAGAGATGGCCGGTGCAGATGTAGTGGATCTAATGACAACAAAGGGAGCTATGAAACTGCATCTACCGTTTCACCTGACGCCATTTTATCCTCACGCTAAATACATTTACGTTGCGAGAAATCCAAAGGATTGCTGCGTTTCTCTTTATCATCACACTAAGCAATTTCCCTTATATAATTTTCAAGACGGTACGTTTGATGACTTCTTTGAAGTATTCGTGAAGGGCGAAACGGAATTTGGCGATTATTTCGATCATCTCATTCCCTGGTACGAACACAGGAATGAGGAAAATGTGTACTTCACAACGTACGAAAGATTAAAATGTGATACGAAAGCAGAAATCCTGAAGGTAGCCAGATTCATAGGTGAGGAATACGAAAAGGATCTGATTGAAAATCCAAAAATATTACAAGACGTACTTTATTACAGCAGCTTTGAATATATGAAGAAACACGTAAAAAGCTATTTCGCTGATTTATTTATGTATATTAAAAATACCAACGATACACTACCTTGTGGATGGAAACATATGTCTGAATTCATGAAAAAAGCTTCTGAGCAACGTTCCAGTAAACTTAACAACGATGAATTCGTTAGAAAAGGTATAATTGGAGATTGGAAATGTCATTTTACAAAGGAACAGGAAGAGAGAATGAACCAACGAATTAAAGAGAAAACTAAAGGAAGTGATGTGATGAGCTTATGGGAAAACATCTAACAAGAATATATATTAAAAATGAATTATTTGAGCCATAATATATATTTAATAACAATATATCGATTATACTTAATTGGAATTGTTAGAATTTAATTAATTTTTTAATGAATTTAATAAATATTATATTATTTGTATATAAAAATGGAAGAGATAGTTACTATAATAGTAATAATTTTTAAACTGATTTTTTTCAGACTCTATATTTAAAATCACTTTATATAGCCTTGCTGTTGTCAAACATTCTCGGATTATCTCATACATTTATAAACTTACAAGAATAATAAGAACTAAATGCTTCAAGTTATGATTTTCATAATTGAGATAATTAATTGACTACTATATTTAAATATTATGGAAAAAATGCTTAATCTTTTATTTTAAGTTTTATTAATACAATATAAGTATCTTTATAATTCATTTATGTTAAAAAAACTGATTATTACTAATACTTTAATATAATGATATCTTCCTTTTTTTGTAAGCAGAAATGGCAAAGTTTAATTTCTCTGTTTATTAAATTGATAATTCTATTATTTAAATAAAATATATTTGAGGGTGTATTTCTTATCGATCGTTGTCATATCACAATTTCAAATATCGTATGATTAAAACAAAAGGTTGAATTATTCTGTTATCATGATATCAATATATAGAATTGTTGACATGGAATTCAGATTAACATCCAGTTTCATTCCTCTGAATTCTATGCTAGCCATATTCTATAGTTACATGAAAGTTTTTTGAAATTTCTCTGCTTTACAATTATCAGCGGAATGAATATATTTTAGAAAAGAGGAGATAAATTTTCAGCTTGTTCATAAAAGAATACATAAAATGTTTCTCTTCTGAATCACCAAGATAAAAATCTCAAAAGTTGTAGACATGACAATCACAAACCTCGAATAATTAAAATCGGACAGATCAAAATTTTGAATAATTTCCTTGTTATTTTATAGCCCTTTGCAATCAGCAGTTACTAAGGTGCAAATCTATTCCAGCAACCAAAAATGGCCACCATACTCATTATTCTCTAGCCTTATTTCCATATTTATAAGGTCATTTTGATAACACTCGTTCATTTAGTTTTGGCAGCTTATTTCTTTCTATGTATAATTTTCTGTTTCTTAAAGGCTCTACTTCATTATTAGAATTTACTCCACTTATTCTCATGATGGAACCCATATCCTTTATCCTCATCTGACGAAGGACTTGGTTCAATGATTCGGGCGATGATAAATAGCCTCAAAAACCCAATATAGTGATATTCATCAAAATAGGACTAACATCAAAAATTCTACCAGATTTAAAGGCGGATATTTTTATTGACTTGCTTTGAAAAATGTCTATAATGATCAAAATGGCATTTTTTGTAATTAAAACTCAAGTTTTTACGTCAAATAACATTTTATGCTTAAACTACCTTTCAAATACTTTAATTATTTTAAGTTCAGAATAGCTTGTGAGCCATTTGAAAATAGGTTCAGATATTACTTTAAATTCCATGTTACTCATTTTCTATATTGCTCTAATAGAACATCTCATTTACAAAATGGCCTAAAGCCATCGCCGGCTTAATTAACAAAAACTAAATTCAACACCTGCTAGATAAAGTCTATAAGAAACACGAGCCTTTAAAGCAGGTATAATACCATAAAACAACACATAACACATTTGGTTAAAACGTTTTCGGTCAGTTTATTGACCCGCTTCAATAACTTACAAATATTCACATTAGAACAATTTTTAAACAAAGGCGGTTACATAAAGTTCGAATATAGAACACAGTATTTAAAAAAACATTTAAATCATTAATCTTTATATAATATAGTATCACAGAATATCTATTTTAGATAATTTTATTTTACAAGATTTCTAGTATCAATTTATTTTCAGTAAAAACATTTCTATATAGCGGTGAGGCGGTGGTAACATTTTATACTACCTATACCATTAAGATATCTTACACACACAAATTATTGCGTGCTACCCACCTCCAAGATGGTGGGAGATGTTCTGGGTTGTTGCTATTGATAATATCACAGGTGGATCTACGTTTTTCAATTTCCATAACTTGTAAAGTCGGTATGGCATGTGTATGGTCGACCTGATGGATTATAGCGGCTTCCCCCCACTTAACATCAATATCATAGGTGTAGGCTGCTTGTGCTAAAGCAGTATTTAAATTCCCTTTCAGGATATCGTTTTTATGCTCTGTAATTCTTTTCTTCAAGTTCCGTTTGGTGCCACCTATATACTGCTGGGGTTCCGTTTGGTGCCACCTATACAGTATACTACTGTCCAAAACAACACCTTACAACAGGTGTTGTTTTGGAGAGGTATCGCATACACCCCCGATTTTCTCAGGTGGTCTATATGGTCTTTGTCATTCCGGAGCAGTGAGAAAATTGTTCTATTTCTTTTATATATAGGAACCGTACTAGAATTGGTCGCAATCTTTTTTATGATGTCGGTAGTAGGAGGGTCATAAATAAGGATACATCTTCGGTTGGTCTCTGCAGGGTGTGCCTGAGGTGGGGTAGCATTGTGAGTATTAGAACGAATGGGTTCAAAAGTCTGCGCAACCTGGGTCAATAGCCCTCTTAACTGTTTATAAGTGAACCCGTATTTTTTTCTTGCACTAGGATATAGTCAAACTCTTCAGAGCGTTATAGCTCATGCAATGGGTGTGCGCCCTCCGAAACAAGACACATCAGAAAAATATTTGAAAATGCATTGCTCAAAACTACAAATAATATTTTATTGATTGTCTGACTTGTTAAAATAATACATGGTGAGGTGGGCTGCCAAAAAATCAATGGAGGGTCACATGCTGGCCGTGGTCTGTGCATTCCTGCTATAGTACAATACTTCTTTTTTTAAAAGAGAATACAGTATTCTTCTTTGTATCTATTATATTGATGATAATTCTTTATTCACACAATATTTTATAGTCATAATTTTTTTGTACACTGTATCCTTTATATTTATAAATAATTAATGGCCAAATGATTTTGATCTCAATTAATTCTATTAATCAATGCTTTATTATAGACTATTGTTGGCAAATTTGTTATCAGTTAACATTAATAAACGAATATTTATAATTATTATTTGACTCTTTAGTTATTTATTTAGTGAACTCTTTCTCAGTCTCTATAGATTTTAAAGTTGTTTCCAGAAAAAGTTTAATTTTAATTACAGGCTGAATTAGATTCTTGCTTATTAGTGCTATTAGTAATATTTTTTTATATAACAAAATCTAAATTCAACACCTGCTGGATAATGTCTATAAGAAACACGAAAAAAGCAGGTGTAATACCATAAAACAACACATTTAGTTAAAACATATTCGGTCAATTTATTGACCCACTTCAGTAACTTACAAATATTCACATTAGAACAATTTTTAACAAAGGCAGTTACATAAAGTTCGAATATAGAACATGGTATTTAAAAAAAACATTTAAATCATTAATCTTTATATAATATAATATCACAGAATATCTATTTTAGATAATTTTATTTTACAAGATTTCTAATATCAATTTATTTTCAGTAAAACATTTCTATATAGCAGTGGGGTGGTGGTAACATTCTATACTAGCTACACCTTTAAAATATCTTACACACACAAATTATTGCATGCTACCCACCTCCAAGATGGTGAGAGATCTTCTGGGTTGTTGCTATTGAGAATATCACAGGTGGATCTACGTTTTTCAATTTCCATAGCTTCTAAAGTCGGTATAGCATATGTACAGTTGACCTGGTGGATTTTTGTGGCTTCCCCCCCACTTAACATCAATATCATAGGTGTAGGCAATTTTATTTTACAAGATTTCTAATATCAATTTATTTTCAGTAAAACATTTCTATATAGCATCGGGGTGGTGGTAACATTCTATACTAGCTACATCTTTAAGATATCTTACACTCACAAATAATTGTGTGCTGCCCACCTCCAAGATGATGGAAGATCTTCTGGGTTGTTGCTATTGAGAATATCACAGGTAGATCTATGTTTTTCAATTTCCATAGCTTAAGTCGGTAGGGCCTATAGCATATATACGGTCGACCTGGTGGATTATAGCGGCTTCCCCCCACTCAACATCAATATCATAGGTGTAGGCTGCCTGTGCTAAGCGGTATTTAAATTCCTTTTAAGGATATCATTTTTATGCTCTCTAATTCTTTTCTTCAAGTTTCGTTTAGTGCTACCTATATACTACTGGGGTTGTTGTAAGGTGTTGTTTTGGACAGCTATCGCATACAGCCCTGATTTTCTGAGAAAATTGATCCCTGATCTTTGTCATTCCGGAGCAGTGAGAAAATTGTTCTATTTCTTTTATATACAGGAACTGTACTAGAATTGGCCGCAACCTTTTTTATGATGTCAGCTGTAGGAGGGTCATAATTGAGGATACATTTTCGGTTGGTCTCTGCAGGGTGTGCCCGAGGTGGGGTAGCATTGTGGGTACTAGAACTTATGGGTTCAAAAGTCTGCACAACTTGGGTCCTAGCCCTCTTAACTGTTTATAAGTGTATCTGTATTTTTTAGCCTGCTCTAGGATATAGTCAAACTCTTCAGAGCGTTCTTTATAGCTCATGCAATTGGTGTGCGCCCTCCGAAATAAGGATCTAAAGGTAGAGTGTTTATATGAGTATGGATCAGGAGACCAGGATGGTATGATACTCATATTATACGTCAGTTTTCTATATATACTAGTATGGTATTCTCCATTTCTTATAGAGACCCTAATGTCTAGGAAGTGGAAGTCCATGTGCTCTTGCTGGTTAATGGTGAGGTTAAGGCCTAAGGAGCTATTGGTGAGGGCATGGACGAGTTCATGTGTACATTCTTTAATCCATGAGACCAGAATGGTATGATACTCATATTATACGTCGGTTTTCTATATATACTAGTATGGTATTCTTCATTTTCTATAGAGACCCTGACGTCTAGGAAGTGGAAGTCCGTGTGCTCATTCTGAATCAATAGTGAGGTTAAGGCCTAAGGCGCTATCCGTGAGGGCATGGAGAAGTTCATGTGAACGTTCTTTAATCCATAAAATACATATGTCGTCAACGTACCTGACATATAGTTTAATATCCGACAAGAAAGGAGGGATGGCACGGGTCTCATTGTATCTGACGACTATCTCCGCCATTACACCAGCAAGGAGCCCTCCTATGGGGACCCCCTTTCTTTGAACATAATATTTATCCCGGAATGTGTAATAGAAGTTATATGTTATCAAGTGGCAGACCGCACGTAAAAGTTCAGCATCATAACTAGCATCCTCAAGGTGTTTAAGCATAAACCTGTATAAGAGTAGGCATGCAGGCGCTAATTCAATAGAGTGGTAGAGTGATTCGTAATCCAGGATGGAGATGCACTCCTCTGGAAATGGTCGTTTCTCCAGAAGCCTTTCTATAAAATGGGTGGAGGAGTCAATAGTATACGGATATCCCTTCTTATAGGCCTAAAGCCTTTTATTATAAAAATACTTTAAAACACGCTAGACTATTTTTGAATGAGATATTGTAATCTGTTACAGAATTATAAATTTCGATTTGTATGTGTGTACCAAATATCAAGTATAGACAATATGTATATGTATGAATATAATATATCTCCCTTATGTCTGCAATGATTTAATTTGTAATATTATCTATGTAATTCATAAATAATATTTTATATACTGTATATGAAAAATATCTTAATCAAAAAATGTAAATTAATAAATTTACAGACAATTTTACATTCCTAGAAATATTTTTCCGAAATTTTTATTATCGTGAAATGTATCAATAAAATTCTCTCAAGTACTTCTGAAAAAAATCTTTTAAATTTGTGCACTATATTTTAAAAAAAGGAAAGTGATATTTGAGCCATTAAGAAGCCATTTAATTTCTAATTTACCATGCAGCCATCCGCAAAGGTCTTATTCTAGTGCTTTACCATGCAGCCATCGGGATGGCTGCATGGTAAAGCACTAGAATAAGACCTTTGCGGATCCAGGTCCCATATTAATTTTTTTCAGGAGGGATCTTTCCTATTTTCTTCAGATCCACTTACATATGTTGGCAGCATGACATAGGCTGCGAAATATGTGCTGTCAAACATATTCCTACTCAGACTCGAAAGCTTAATTAAAATTAATATAACTGAATGGCCTTTTCAGCGCTGTTGACTCACTGGAAGCGCGTTTTGCTTTCACCATGGAGTTTCTAGGTTCAAATCCCATGTTCCACATCTTTAGACTTTTTCGAGAAATCCGGGCCTAGCTAATTAAACCGCTTCTCTACATGGCAATTGTCTTCATTTCGGTGTACGTCAGGGGGCCTTGTATTCGTACGCGCTGTGTAGAAGCATTTAAAGTTACACAAAAAAAGTAAAAACATGACTGTTTTAGCTTTCCCCAGAAAAAATCTGGAAGTGTGAGTACTAGGTTGGATTCCAGATGATAAAGTAACTTATAGTTATTTCTAAAGCAAGAACTATTTTATAATATTTACGGATTTTTTTTTATTAATTAATTAATAAAGAATGATGATAAATTATTAATAAACATTCCAATATATTTACCGATACTGATGATTTTCATATACTATACAATATTTAAATTCTATTTGTCATCATAAATAGTACTTAAACAATTAGCTAATGCAGCTTAATGCTGGTAGATATAACTAATAAAATAGCTAATTATTTTGATACTTAATGCCATTGAAACTGTATGAATGATATTTGAGGATAAGCAAATATCAGAACAACAATAATGTCCAGATCCATATTAAAGGAATGAATGTAGGATTCCAAGCATTCACTATTATTCTTGAATTCATAGAATCCTTTGCTATTTTTCAGGGCAGTTTAACGTAAGAGTCAAGGTGGATCTTACCTCTCACGGAAAAAATGAGAATTACACGGATTTTATCCTCACTTCTTCAGACAGAAAACTAATAGTTTCCAAGTTGTTCTGAATGAAACATAATATGTTTTATATTTAAAACGCCAATTATTTGTGAATTTCGAACTATATAATACCGAATAAAAGAGAATTTATTATATTGATAAATATATTTAGTAATATTATTAATAATAAGATTTTATATGAGATATCCATTCATTCATTTAAACAGAAAACTTTCAAAATTTGAAAAATACTGTAACTCGATATGCTGTTGAAGTAAAATGTCGTTCTGTGTTTTCTAAAGAACTCATTCAAGTAAAAACATTATTTTATCATTAGAAAATGTTTATTGGATGATAGCTAAATCGGGAATTTTAGATACCATAAACTAAATAGTTACAATTTTTTTCTAAAATTCCTTTACTTTTTCCATAAATTTATAATATCAGTTCCTTTTGTCTTTTCTCTGATTCTTTCTTCCATTCTTCTTTCCTGCTCTTCACTGAAGTAATTCTTCCAATCTCCAACGATACCTTTACGAATAAATTCTCCACCTGATTTTACTGAGAACTGTGGATATTTCGCCATATACTCTCTGAAAGCTATTATGCCAGACGGTAGGTTTAAATTTTGTAAATTTTCTGTTTTTGTTATATAAGTATCATCAAAAGAATCATTCATAGTCTTTTTCATATAACTAACACTACTATATTCGAGAACTTTGTCTAGAATATCGGGATTTTTCACTAATGTTTCGTAGTGCTCTTCACCCATGAACTTTGCAACCTTTAGCACTTCGCCTCTAGTATCCTTTTTCAAATCTTCATAAGTCATGAAGTAGACATTGGGGTCATCCTTATGCTCGTACCACGACAAGTGATGATCGAAGTAATCTCCGTAATCAGTTTGGCCTCTGATAAATAGCTCAAAATACTCATCGAAAGTGCCATCAGTGAAATTATAGAAAGGAATCATTTTGGTGTGATGATAGAAAGAAACGCAGCAATCTTTAGGATTTCGTGCTACATATATATATTTGGCAAGAGGAGAAAATGGCATCAAATGAAAAGGTAAATGACTTTTAATGCCACCTGGTTCGGTCATAAAATTCAATGCATCTATTCCTGCAAATTCGATGAATGGAGTATTCTTCATATAGTCCATAGCATTCTCGATAGGTTTACCTTTTCGTTTAATGAGCATTACTATGCTTTGCATCCATGTTGTGCCACATTTGGGATAAGTAACTATATACAACTCTCCTGGTTTCGGTTTATAGTCGAGTACTGAGTAAAATGCGTCTGGAGAGAATCCACCAGGCAGGTTCAAACCTTTGCAATTGATGTAATTAGGTCTCTTAATTTTTTCAGCCATTGTGAATTATCTTTTGGCTAAAATAAAAAATAATAATAATAAGATTAAATTTATCTTTATGAAACATTTCGTTTTAAGATATTTAGTTATAAGAATTTATCAAATGGAATAAATTATTAATATATTGTATTATATCTACCACTATTCTCTCAAAATTTAAAATGATAATAAACATATGCATAGATACCAATAAAGGGAAAAATTAACAGAGCAGAATTATCTCTTCTATTTATTCTTTATGTGAGCTATTAACAGGAGGATAAATATTTTTGATTACAGTAAAGAGCAATTTATTTCGCTTGTAAATTATTCATATTCTATATAGATCTGTAAAGTTATCTAACTTTACAGATCTATATACAGGTAGAATATGAATAATTATTTCAAAATCCAAACATTTATCACTCCTTATAGATAAACATTTTTTTATTATATGGAAGATTTTCCGTTTGAAACGCATGACTTTCCATACAATTTTATGTGAATTATATTAAAAAATTTAATCGCCTATCTGTCGATTTCTTTTATTTACAATCCAGTCGATCTCTTCATGGATATGGGGCTTGGAATAAGGCTTAATTCACCTTCAACTTACAAATAAGAATAGTTTTCCAGAATGGATCTAGACCTGGCCACTGAACTCCATCCGTTAACTTTCTAATTGATCTCATTATAGATGTTGAATACTCTGTGAGGATTCTAAAAGTGATCGCTGCCAAAAGTGTCCATTAGCGGCTTAATTAAAACTAGCCTAACCAGTGACATAAATAAGTAATTACTTTTTTATGTCACTTCCCATCATTGGCTTCTTATTACATAATGATAACAACACCCACCTACCACAGCTCATAGCTATAATAGATTCAGTTGGATTTTACAGTAAGACAATCGATACTTAGGCTCGATTCATTAAAAATTCTTTAGAAATATGGAATCTAAATTCCATGCTTCATACATATAAGATAGAGTTGAAGAGATCGAGCTTGGAGATCTAAACTCGGCCAGATGGCGGCCAATACTCTGGCAGCAACATTCACGAACATGCAGCGCCGTGTTGAACTGTGTATACAGGTGGGGGAGGTCACTTCCAGCACCTCTTGTAATGTACCTTCATTTCTCAACCATAAAGGTATGTCGTGTACAAATTCGGTTTCATATCCTCTTTTATTAAGATTTTTATAATACTTTTCCCGGGGCCTCTTACGAGTGGGACACCCTGTATTTTGGAAATTGAAAAAATTTAGGAACCACTATCAAAAGTGGACATTTTCATGTAATCATCACAAAAAAATCTGATTTGCAATAGCTGGATTAATAAAATTTGGATTAAATTTTTTTATGGTTTTTTTTTTTATCACTTTGTTTTGATATCTATATATGTCAATGGCACACAAGCATAATTAGATCATGATATACTGAAAAGGTACTGAAAGGATTAATCCAACATATTTTTACTTCTAATCTTATACAGTATATATTTATGCTTCTGTTAATGCTAAAAAATATTTTAAAAAAATTTATAATAAAATCAAATTTTATAAATATACATAAACTGGGAAATACTTGTATATATATTCAAATAATAAATATATTCAATTTAAATAATAATAGTTTTGATAATAGGCTTAATTTATATCATATTTTACCTGTAATAATTCTTCTATGGAGTAAATCCAGACTTTGGACAGAACATCTAAAGTTTAGTCATTAATAAATATGTATTTAATGACTAAATATTGAAAGATTTGTCTGAAGTCTGACTATTAAAGTTGGAGTATAGACATTCACATACAATAAGACTGAATTATGTTGCAGTATATTAAGATATTGAATATTGCAGTATAATTCAACTTAATTAATCATTTTAATTCTATCAATATTCAAAAATGTCTGTGAAGTTTAAACTCAATATTTGCAAATCTTAAATAGAATAAAAAAAATTGAAAATATTTTTTCTTTTATAAAAAAAAATATAAATAGAATATGATCTATCAATATTAAATTTTAATTAAAATTTACATGACAAATAAATAATAACAAAATTTTCTATGCATAATCAAAGTAGCATTTAATAAAAATTCTTTTCTCTTTGAATGTCATGGTAAATTTTTCATCATTTGATGATCTCACATTGTAAATGACAAATATCAATCTGCCTTTTTCTAATGATCTATTTTCTTTTGATAAGAGCTTTTTAATTTTCTCTTGTTGTCTTATATTGTTCTTACTTTATTCTTCCAGTAGCTAAAAACCTATGAATACAACCAATGATCTCTTTCAAAATTAATAGGTAAAAACTATCCGATTATAAAATACTGTCATAGGTATTACTTCATATTCGGTTCTTATTTGAAGAGCAATTCTTAATTGGAGCTATGAAGTATAAATTAATAAACAAAATAGAAAACTAGAGAATCCATTTCATTATATATGAATTGAAAGAATGTGTTAATTTATCACTAAAAATAAATAGTTAAATACAATTACAATTTCAACTTTTATATGGATCATTAATGATGATCCACATATAAATGGAAAATGTTATTATATTTAACTATTTCATTTTTACTTATAAGAATATAATCTGTATTTAATTGATAATTTTATGGATTTTCTATTAAATAAAATAGATTTTGATAATCTCAAAGTATAGAAATTTTCCATTGTTTACAAGAATTGATAATCATTATTGATTTCTTGTGAACAGTAGGATTACTACTTTGCTAAACATTTTATTTAATTTGCTTTTCTATTAATTTTAGTATAAACTATATTGTATTTGAAAAGAGGTATCAGCATATTATATATTGATATAGTATTTTGTTTTGATTATAAATGCAACATGTGATATATCTTTTAGGATTCAAATGGGAAATATAGTTTAAAAATGGAATAACATCCTAAAACACTTTTTTATAATAAGATATTTTTACTTTGTATAAGTATTTTTATTTTTTTATGAATATTAAATTCTGTCCAAAACATACAAATAAATTTCTACTGCAAAAGCATTGCTATAATGCAGTTTATACAATTAAAAAATCAATAAAGAAAACGTAAAAATTCATACTATCTGAATGTATTTATTTTCATATGCTGATGATAAGAGAATATAGATGGTCTTCAACTTAAAACTGAGTTGTTTCTATAACAGAACTGTAAGTTAATATGGTAATAAGTCAGAAATTTATCAATTTCTGATTACCATCATTCATTACAAAATTATATATAACATCATAGCAAATTTATGAACATAAAATTGAAGAAACCAGACATAAAATGGATGCTACATATATATATATACAGGGGATACCCAGAGGGGGACAAGAGGGGCAGTCTGCCCTGGGCATCAAATTGAATGGGGGCGAAAAGTATGGAATATCATTACTATTCATATTTATATTTATATAAAAAAATTTTTGTATCATTTTCAGTTCTAAAAAATTATTTAATATTATTAATATTTGTAAATAAATTTTTGTAAATTTGGTGCTAAATACAGCATACATATATATGTAGATAGTTAATTTGAATTCAAATCAAAACATGCGAATTTTGTCGAACATTTTGTAAATGTTAAGTGCTGCAGAATGTAAAATAATGTGTGTGTTGAAAGTTAAAACAGATGTGTTTTTTTTTTTGAAGGAGGGAGAAGGGGCCAAAATAATGCTTCCCCAAATACAAAGATTCTGGGTACATCACTTTATATCACAATAGTTTATATATACCTGTATATATAAACTATTGCTCTAGGACTTGTATGTACAGTCAAACCTTGATAAGATGCCACCATCTGTTTGGTAATGATTTTGGTGGCTAATTGGGGTTGGTGGTTTATCGAAAATATTAGTATAGAAATGAAAATGAACTCTGAATTTATTAAATTTAATAAAATTCAGTACATTTATATTTAGCATCCAAACTTATAATTTCTAAAAACTGGGGACAATTTTGGCGGCTAATCGGGGTTGGCGGTTTATCGAAAACACATGCGTGATGTAGAAATGATAATAAACTCCAAATTTATTAAATTTAATAAAATACAGTACATTTATATTTAGCATCCAAACTTATCATTTTTAAAAAAGCTATATTTTACAGTATGGTGTACATACTGTATATGTACAGTACTATATAGAAAACATGTTCCTCTGCTGTTCTGATCCTCTACTTTCAATTCTCTGTAAAACACAATGTACATATCTGTACACTGTACTGTACAGTATCCTTATTTGCTCGGTATGCAATAAACAATGGAAACAATCTGGTTATTATGATCTTAAATTTTCTACTACCAAGGGGTGAACTAGGCTTAAAGAGACATATGATTTACCATTAACTCCATCTCTCCCAACTGCTGGTTACAACTGAATCCTTTTAATACTGTATATACAGTACTGATGAACTTTGGGATGTAAATCACTTTACATGACCTTGGTGGATTAACGAGGACAAATATAATACCAAAAGAAATATTTGTTTAGACATTTCCCCTCATGGTTGTTATCAATGGCATACATAACATAAGTCAAGGATTATTTGTATAAAAAAGTTGACATTTAGTTATCATCGGAGGGGACCTTAATGGACACATTGGAACCAATAACAGAGGCATAGAAAGCGTCCATGGAGGGATGGTTTTGGGGACAGGAACCAGGAGGGTGAACAAATCATTGATTTTGCTGTGGCTTTCGACTTTGTCTTGGCCAACTCTTTCTTCAACAAGAAAGAAGAGCACTTGGTCACCTTCAAAAGTGGTGGAAATAGCACACAGATTGACTACTTTCTGTACAGGAGAAAACATCTGAAGGAAGTGAAGAATTGCAAAGTCATCCCCAGTGATCACGTAGCAACACAACACCGTCCAATGCTCATGGATCTCCACCTCTTGAGGCCTGCAGGCAGGGAGAAAGTGAAGACTAGGGTTAAGGTGAGGAAGACCAAGTGGTTCAAACTAAAAGACACAGTTTTGAGGAGCAGATTTAAGGAAACTGCCCTGCAGAGAGTTTCCATGGACTTTGAGGATGTTCAAGAGTGGTGGAATAGAAATGCAGAGGTCATCAGGTGTACTGGCAGGGAAATCTTGGGAGAAACAACAGGAAAATGCTGGGAAAACAAGGAAAGCTGGTGGTGGAACCAGGAAGTGCAGGCAGCAGTACAGGAGAAGAGAAAGGCAAAAAAGAAGTGGGACTCAACACATGCCCCAGCAGACCTAGAAGTCTTTAAGGTCAGGAATAAGCAGGCAAAGAAGAAGGTGGCACAGGCAAAGGCCAAGGCATGTCAAGAATTGTACGATGACCTAGAAACGCCGGAAGGGCAGAAGAAAATATATAGCATTGCCAAACACAGAAGCCAGACAGCAAAAGATATTACACACATCAAGCAGATCAAGAATGTCAATGGAGAAATCCTGAGGAACACTGGGAAGATACAGGATAGATGGAAAGAGTACTTTGAGGAGCTGCTAAACGTCGAGAATGAACGAAAGTACCATGAAGATGGAATACCAAATGAGGGATTGACAAGAGACATCACAAAGAGTGAAGTAAAGGTGGCACTGAAGCAGATGAAAAATGGGAAAGCAGTAGGGCTGGATGGAATCCCAGCTGAAGCCTGGAAGGCCCTTGGAGAAGAAGGGCTGGACCTACTATGGGACCTCCTGGGGAAGATTTACAGAGAGGAGGAGATACCAGACGAATGGAGAGAAAGTATTATTGTCCCAATTTACAAGGGAAAAGGGGACATCCAAAAGTGTGGCAACTATAGAGGAATTAAACTAATGTCACATACCATGAAGATCTTGGAGAGAATCCTGGACAAAAGACTGAGAGCTGAAGTTAAGATTGGGGGTCAACAGTTTGGTTTCATGCCAGGAAAATCAACCATTGATGCAATCTTCTGCCTGAGACAAATGATGGAGAAGTTCAGAGAGAAACAGCAAGAACTCCACCTGGTCTTCATCGACATGGAAAAGGCATATGACAGAGTACCAAGACAAGAAGTTTGGAGAAGCCTCAGACTTAGAAATGCACCAGAGAAATATGTCCGGTTAATCCAAGAAATGTATAGGAAAACCACGACAAAAGTACGAACCTGCCTAGGAGAAACGAGCAGCTTTGAAGTGGGTGTGGGTCTCCATCAGGGCTCGGCACTGAGCCCTTATCTGTTCAACACAGTGATAGATGTCCTATCAGAAAAGGTCAGGGAAGAAGCACCTTGGAACATGCTATATGCAGATGATGTAGTTTTATGCGCAAGATCTAGAGCAGAGGTCGAAGAAAAGCTGGAGAATTGGAGGAAAGCTTTAGAAGACAGAGGACTGAAAATCAGCAGAAGCAAGACAGAATATTTGGCCTGCAACATAGGGACCCAGGAAAATGAGGAGCTGAAGCTAATGGAAACAACAGTTAGGAAAACAGACCACTTCAGATACCTTGGTTCGATTGTGGATGAATTGAGCGAGACAGGTAGAGAAGTGAATAACAGAATACAGGCAGGTTGGAAAAATTGGAAAGAAGTCTCTGGAGTCCTATGTGATAAGAAGATCCCTGTGCGTCTAAAGGGCAAAGTATACAGGACAGTGGTGAGACCAGCAATGCTGTATGGAACGGAAGCACTCCCCCTTAAGAAATCCAATTTACAAAGGATGAAGGTGGCAGAAATGAGAATGTTAAGATGGATGTGCGGAGTGACACGAGCAGACAGGATTAGAAATGAACACATCCAAGGGACAGTGAAGGTTACGGATATTGCAAGTAAAATCCAAGAAAGTAGATTAAGATGGTTTGGCCATTTAATGAGAAGAGATGAGGACTACACGGGCAAAAGACTTATGAACATAAAAGTTGAAGGAAGGAGGAAAAGAGGACGACCCAAGAGAAGGTGGCAAGACATCGTGGATGACGATCTGAGATCAAAGGGTCTCAGAAGGGAATGGACAAAGGACAGAACGCAATGGAGAAAGCTCATCAAAAACAGCGACCCCATATAGAAATGGGAAGGAGCTTGATGATGATGATGATGATTGATGTTCCTGTCATAGTGCTGTTTCTGATCATTTTAAGTCCCATACAGGGTAGGACAATTTTGAAAATGAGTTTAAACAATAAAAGTTAATTTTAATTTTTGGATGTCTGAGATAATTCAATATATATGAAGTTTGGCACTAATTAATTGTGCCTAAGTGATTAGTAGGGTACATTTTAAATATCTTTCATGCTGAATCAACATTAGAATAAATCAGTGCCAAAAAAAATGCAACAGAAGATAGACAAACAATTCTTTTGGTCAGATATGCATAGAGACATAACAAAATATTGCAGAAGCTGTAATGTGTTCTGTGACAACATCCATTACAAACTTTTTCAAAATTAACTCAAGTCTTCGAGTGCATGGCTCTTGATATTGTAAGGGCTTTGCATGCCACTAGATTAGGTAACAGATACATCCTCATTTTTGTGGATTATTTCAGAAGTTATGCAGAATGTATACCGTTGTCTGAGATTTCTGCAAAGACAGTCACTAAAGCTTTTGTTCTAAATGTAGTATTAAGGCAGTCAATGCCTAAGCAATTACTTACTGATCATGTAAAAAATTTCACATCTAAAATTATGAAAGAAACAGCCAAAAGTTTAAGCATAAAACAGCTATTAACTATAGCTTACCACTCAGTGTGTAATGTCATCATAGAATGCCTTAATAAAATGTTTATTGATATTTATAAATAAAAACTAACTTGCTTTTTCTCAAACATCAAAACTTAAAACTGTTCAAAAATCAGCTCTATATGCAAGTTATTTCACAGATTTATTCACTGCATAACGTTTTCAGGACTATTTTTAGTCCCTCTTCAGTGCTATAGTCTATCTGCTACATTCTTTTTACAGAACAGAACATTACTTTTCTTTTTGCATATAGAGCTGATTTTTGAACAATTTTAAGTTTTGATGCTTATTGATATGTTAGCACATTACATACAGAAAGACCAAATACAGTGGGATGAAATTCTTCCATACATTATATTTGCATACAATACAACCACACATGCCTTGACAAATGAGAGTTGTTTTATCTTGTGCGGCCAAGATCCAACTTATCCATTTGACATAATTATTAGTTCTAATACTGCTATCTACAATGTAGGAGAAAATTTCATAACCAAATTCAGTTTGATTAAAAGATTAGCAAGAAACAAAATCCTATAAATTCACAGTATGAGACAAAACTTTCATTAATCAGGTCTATATAGCTCATGGCTTAAACACAAATTCTATCAGATATATAGCAAAATTTACAAATCATTAAAAAATAAATCCAGTGAATTTCATAGTTAAGGATATTAAAACCAAAAAAAAACACATTCTAGTCTATGCCAATCATCTATAATCTGCTAACATCTGAATGGAATTTGAATCTCAGGACCAAAGAGTTGGGTCATGTTACAACACAACCTGATTCAATTCAGAAAGAATTCTTGAGCTAGAGATTGATCCTTGGGACAAGCTGATTTTTCTTCCTTGGGAACTGAACCTAGTATTTCATGTGAGCACAATTAAGACAGCTTCCACTTCAGGCATTCAGCCTCAAGCATCACAAGGATATAATCTTAAGTAGGAGCCTCATTAATGAAGAACCTTGGGTCCAAAATACTTTTAACCCATAGTTGCATCCCTTAACAAATTAACATGTAATTATATTTACACTTCAATTTTCTCTTGCATACAATAAATAATAAGAATTTTATTTCTATATTTTTATCTATGTCATGTTTCTTATAAATATTGTATGCCACCTACAAATAGTTAGTTCACACCAATTTGTATGGAATTATACTTAAACTTAAGAGATTTTTTAGTATAAAATTATATAAATGTAAAACGGAAAGGAGGAAAAAAAACCTATAAACCCATTATTATTATTTAATATAATTATTATTGTAAGCCAAGAGCAGAATGTAGAACATAAAATTACTCTATTTAATAGATCATTTTAAAAAAAGAGGGATATTGTGGAGAATATGGAATTTGAGTCAGTTGTAGAATGTCACCCATTATCTAAAAATCTCATATTTATAAAATAAAGAAATAAATAGAGAAAGGAATTTGAAGGCAAGAGCGACACCTGAGAAGGAGAAACAATTGAGTGTAAATATATATAAATCATGTCTATAAGAAACATGAGCCTTTAAAGCAGGTATAATACCATAAAACAACACATAACACATTTGGTTATTTTTTTTAAAATGTTTTCAGTCAGTTTATTGACCCGCTTCAGTAACTTACAAATATTCACATTAGAACAATTTTTAAACAAAGGCGGTTACATAAAGTTCAAATATAGAACACAGTACAGTGGATTCTACTTAATTGGGATGCCAGTTAATTAGGACAGCCACGTAATTGGACAAATCTAACAATATATATATAGTGGATTCTGCTTAATTGGGCCAAATCTCAAGAATTCTATATATATAGTAGATTCCAGTTAATTGGGTCAAATCTCAAAGAACAGAAACCAACTAATAAACTAATACATAATTTAAACGCTTAATTGGGACAACTTTTCACTTAATTGGAACAGTAGCAGAAAAAGGATTTTTAATTTTTGATACATTTTAGGGATTTTTAGAAAGTATGGCTATACATACATACACTAATCTTTGCCAAGATGTTAAGAAAGGATTTTACACTTAAGTAAAAATTGCTTGACTGAATAAAATTAAAAGCCAGCCATTTAATACAAGCTATCATAGACTCTAAAATTAAAAGCCAGCCATTTAATACAAGCTATCGTAGACTCTCTGAAATAAACCAAAATCTACCATAGAAAACCAGCCATTTAATACAAGCCATCGTAGACTCACTGAAATAAACCAAAATCTACCGTAGTGTTAATACAAGCTATCGTAGACTCGCTGAAATAAACCAAAATCTACCATCGACACGTCTCCTACAAAAAGATCAACTGCGTAAGGAGTGGGCATTATAGAAAGAAATTCCAGGAACATTGAAAAGAAAGCGTGATGGAAAGGATTCAGAAGTCGAAGAAGCATTAGATCAATGGATTTCTATAGTTAGCGGGCGAGGCATGAATATCAGCGGCCCAGTATTGAAGACGGAGATCAGTAAAAAACTAATAATTCAGTACCTATTTTAATAAATCATTAAAATATGTACCTAATTATTATTTTTTTTACCTATTATTTATTTACCTACCAATTACATATTTTATTTTAGAATTTATCATTACTTCGTTTAATTGGGACAAAATGGCTTGGCCCAACGTGTCCCAATTAAGTGGAATCCACTATATTTAAAAAAAAAAACATTTAAATCATTAATCTTTATATAATATAGTATCACAGAATATCTATTTTAGATAATTTTATTTTACAAGATTTCTAGTATCAATTTATTTTTAGTAAAACATTTTTAATAGCGGTGGGGCAGTGGTAACATTCTATAACCTACACCATTAAGATATCTTACACTCAATTATTGCATGCTACCCACCTCCAAGATGATGGGAGATCTTCTGGGTTGTTGCTATTGAGAATATCACAGGTGGATCTATGTTTTTCAATTTCCATAGCTTCTAAAGTTGGTATAGCATATGTACGGTCGACCTGGTGGATTATAGCGGCTTCCCCCCACTTAACATCAATATCATAGGTGTAGGCTGCTTGTGCTAAAGGAGTATTTAAATTCCCTTTCAGGATATTGTTTTTATGCTCTGTAATTCTTTTCTTCAAGTTCCGTTTGGTGCCACCTATATACTGCTGGGGTCATTGTAAGGTGTTGTTTTGGACAGGTATTGCATACACCCTTGATTTTCTGAGGTGGTCTACATGGTCTTTGTCATTCTGGAGCAGTGAGAAAATTGCTCTATTTCTTTTATTTACAGGAACCGTACTAGAATTGGTCACAACCTTTTTTATGATGTCGGCAGTAGGAGGGTCATCTTCGGTTGGTCTCTGCAGGGTGTGCCTGAGGTGGGGTAGCATTGTGGGTACTAGAATGTATGGGTTCAAAAGTCTGCGCAACCTGGGTCCATAGCCCTCTTAACTGTTTATAAGTGTACCCATATTTTTTAGCCTGCTCTAGGATACAGTCAAACTCTTCAGAGTGTTCTTTATAGCTCATGCAATGGGTGTGTGCCCTCCAAAACAAGGATCTAAAGGTAGAGAATTTATATGAGTATGGATCAGGAGACCAGAATGGTATGATACTCATATTATACGTTGGTTTTCTATATATACTAGTATGGTATTCTCCATTTTCTATAGAGACCCTAACATCTAGGAAGTGGAAGTCCATGTGCTCATGCTGGTCAATAGTGAGGTTAAGGCCTAAGGAGCTATCCATGAGGGCATGGACGAGTTCATCTGTACGTTCTTTAATCCATAAGATACATATGTCATCAACATACCTGACATACAGTTTAATATCCGACAAAAAAGGGGGGAGATGGCACGGGTCTCATTGTATCTAATGACTATCTCCGCCATTACACCAGCAAAGGGCCCTCCTATGGGGACACCATTTCTTTGAACATAATATTTACCCCGGAATGTGTAGTAGGAGTTATATGTTATCAAGTGGCAGACCGCATGTAAAAGTTCAGCATCATAACTAGCATCCTCAAGGTGTTCAAGTATAAACCTGTATAAGAGTAGGCATGCAGGCGCTAATTCAATAGAGGGGTAGAGTGATTCGTAATCCAGGATAGAGATGCACTCATCAGGAAATGGTCCTTTCTCCAGAAGCCTTTCTATAAAATGGGTGGAGAAGTCAATAGTATACGGATATCCCTTTAAATGTCGCATTGCCCAATGTGCAATCACGGATTCCAGGTTATATAGAGGGGAGGAGGTCTTATCTACCATTGGCCAAATAGCTACAGGTGTCTTATGGCTCTTTACATATCCAAACAATCTTGGAGGGATAGGCGAGTAGACATCCCTTACTTTCCAGATGGTTGGGAAGCCATGTAATCGGATTATTCTATGCATTTTGTTCTGGAGGTCATCCGTGGGGTTCTTAGATAGACATTCCGAAGCTGATTGTTGGACAAAGGCAGATAGGAGGCATTCATAATTTTGTCTATCAATAATAGCGATTTTTTTAGTTTTATCGTCTCATACAAATGGTTTGGCTGTTGCATCCATTCTTTAGCATATGAAAGTTCTGCATTTAGAACACAGTGCTGTCTGCCAGATCCTTTCGCAGAATATGTTTCTCTCTGCAAAGTCGCGTTTTTGAACAACTAGTAGTAATTCTAATTTCTTATGTATATTTCTTAGCACTAGCGAGCAGTGAAATATACATAAGAAGTCTAACTCCTATTTAGAGCAATAAGTGAGAAAGTAAATTATATAATAATTCTAATTATAAGCTAAACCTAACAGCTAGCGACTCTGCAAATTCCAGAGTTCTGCTTGAGCTCAGGTCTTCACTCCGCCATTACACCAGCAAGGGGCCCTCCTATGGGGACACCCTTTCTTTGAACATAATATTTACCCTGGAACGTATAGTAGGAGTTATATGTTATCAAGTGGCAGACTGCATGTAAAAGTTCAGCATCATAACTAGCATCCTCAAGGTGTTCAAACATAAACCTGTATAAGAGTAGGCAAGCAGATGCTAATTCAATAGAGGGGTAGAGTGATTCATAATCCAGGATGGAGATGCACTCATCTGGAAATGGTCCTTTCTCCAGAAGCCTTTCTATAAAATGGGTGGAGGATTCAATAGTATACGGGTATTGCTTTAAATGTCGCATTGCCCAATGTGCAATCACGGATTCCAGGTTATATAGAGGGGAGAAAGTCTTATCCACCATTAGCCTAATAGCTACAGGTGTCTTATGGCTCTTTACATATCCAAACAATCTCGGAGGGATCGGTGAGTAGACATCCCTTACTTTCCAGATGGTTGGGAAGCTATGTGATCAGATTATTCTATGCACTTTGTTCTGGAGGTCATCTGTGGGGTCCTTAGATAGAGATTCCGAAGCCAATTATTGGACAAAAGTAGAGAGGAGGCATTCATAATTCTCCAATAATACCGATTTTTTTTAGTTTTATCATTTCTCGTACAAATGAGGTTCTGCTGTTGTATCCATTCTTTAGCATATGATAGTTTTGCATTTATAGCATGGTGCTGTCTCAGATCCTTTTGCAGAATATGTTTCTCTCTTATAGAGGATATCCCATCTCAACTTTTCTTGTAATAGATTGTCAAATGGAGCTAGTAATCTATCAATGTGTGGCGCATTTTCTGATAATCTTGTGGTAGTATCGGTCGCAGAAAATGGGCCAGTTAATCCAAGACTCCAAGAAATATTGGTCATTGTTGGCGACGTTTGAATCCCGCCCCCTGTTGCCGACCTCATATTAAAGAATGCTCTGAAGAGTTTGACTATATCCTAGAGCAGGCTAAAAAATACAGGTATACTTATAAACAGTTAAGAGGGCTATGGACCCAAGTTGTGCAGACTTTTAAACCCATAAGTTCTAGTACCCACGATGCTACCCCACCTCAGGCACACCCTGCAGAGACCAACCGAAAATGTATCCTCAGTTATGACCCTCCTACAGCTGACATCATAAAAAAGGTTGCGGCCAATTCTAGTACAATTCCTGTATATAAAAGAAACAGAACAATTTTCTCACTGCTCTGCACACAAAGAAATTATAACCATTCATCATGCTGTAAACTACCCCCTTCATGGGGCTGCAACCCCATCCCATGGAGACCCCAGTCCCATGGGGAGATGAAACTGGATGCAGCCCACCGGGGAGATGAAACCAGGCCCTAAGGGCCCGGGCCAGTTGGGGTGGGCCCTCACCCCATGGGCTGTGGGCCCACCAGGGAGATGAAACCGGGTCCCACGGGCCTGGGGCCCATTAAAGTGGGGTTCCGCAGGCCCACCCGTGTAGTGGGGCCGTCGGGGGAACGGTGCCCGTGGAATGCAGCCTCCAAAGGCCCCCGTGCAATTACTACACATTTGAACTAATGCTTAATAAAATATATAGTAAATAAATTTGCAAGATAAGCTATTATTATACAATATGCTGTTATATAAAGTATTATAAGATTAGATCACAATAGTATATTTCCACTCATTTATATGACCAGGGAATTTCTAGTAGTATTTATTCAGCATTAATGCACTGTACTACTTTTAAAAAATATGTTGAATATTTTGAGTTTTGGTGGCTGGAGAACCAAACCTCCATTTATAGCATTGTATATAGAAATTGTATTCTTCGATAAGGTAGTTTCAAATTACAACTGATAATTTTGAGTGCATCTCCCATTATAAGTTGGGTGTCTTCCTATAATAAAAATCAAATTTTTTTATTAAAACAAAAAATTATGCATAGACTTGATTTTATATAACAAGTTGTTATATAAAGTTCATAAATCATAAATATGATTCTATGTAACATTTTAAAATTAATACACTTAAATCATGCTTTTCATTCATTTCATTCAATTATTTAGCAATGTAATAAATATTAGATGACAAAAGTTACCAAATACTTTCAATTCTAGTACTAAAAAGATCTCTAGCTATTTAACTCCTACTTATAATATTAAGCCTATGGTTTTCTGGTTTCGATTAATGCCATTTCAATTAAAATAATATTCAGGAACTTAACCCAGACTTTAAATGAGGATTCACTGTATATTAAAAAGATAATTTCAAAACCACATTGTTTAACCTTCTAACTAATTATTTAAAATAATGGACATTCACATTTTTGAGATACACTCTTAATATAATATAGTCTAAACCAGCCATTCTCATCCTGCGGTCCACCAAGCTATAACGTGTGTCCCGGAATTCACAGTCATGAATTTAATGAAAGCACGGAATTCTTCTCTCACACGCAAAAAAAAAATATCGCAATCAATAAAATATTATTTGTAGTTTTGAGCAATGCATTTTCAAATATTTTTCTGATGTGAAATTATTTTTACAGTGCAAGGAATCCACAAGCACTTTAAGCAAGAAAAAAAGCAATTTTATTATATATAATAAAAAAATTGTTTTCCCTCTACTTAAAAGTGCTTGTGGATTCCTTAAACTTCTTATAAGCAGCAGAACTTGATAGTTTATGATTATTTTTACAGTGGTTTGATGATGTTTTTAAACAATAAGGAAAAAAATAATAATCATATTTGTACAATAAACATTTTTACAGTATTTATGCATGTGAAATAGGTAATTTAAAAAGTTACCTATTTCACACGGATACATGCACACAATGTAGCACTGCTACTTAACTAACGAGAATTTAGAATCAATCTTGCATTTGGCTACTATATCAAGCCTAACACAAAAAAAAATTGTTTAAATTAATGCAATATCATGCATCCAATTAAAAATTCTCTGTTTACTGTTGATTACATTTCTTTGTAGCATATAGCTAATAAACATGGTATGACAACTTCTGTGGTTTTTTTGTGACCCTCCTATAAGTCACACTGAATCTATGTGGTCCTTGATCTTAACAAGTCTGTGCATCCTTGTATTATAGGAAATGGGAATACCAATATTTTCAACTCTGATACATCTGAATTATATTTAAAAATAACTCAAAAGTTTCCAAAAGTTAATAAAGTATTATATAAATAACATTAATGCATTCTATAATATATGATACATAGATATAATTAGCATTGTAAGAAATGAAAATAAATGAGAGAATTGATTGGTCAATACAATAACATTTCTTGTAAAAGAACTACAAAATTATATTTGACAGATCATATCTAGCTGAATACATTTTCAAGATAATGGATAAAATGTAATTTATATTATAAACATCTAACAATTAAAATCTTTAAAATAACAAAATTTTTGGAAGTAAAAATTTCTGTGTTCATTCATAAATTTTAACATAAGAAAATGTTTTCCTTATGATATAATGTATTGAATACAGTATTTAATACATTCTACTATTTACATGTTTCTGTTTATATTATTTTCAATTTTCATTGGATGATTTGGATAAATAAAAATCGGTCGCATACAAAACAAACTAAGCATTACAATATGAGAATTTGAATTAGACACGAATGCAAGACTGAATTCCATTAAAACACGGATATGTTATATATTGTGTAAGCAAACTTCTATCACTTTAATTAATTTATATTCAACATTAAAATAAAATATTATAAGGCATGACCATATGAATTGTTACCTCTAAATTTTACTGTTTTTACTAAGAATTTCAGTTCTCGTTTCTGATGGTACCGCTAATATATTTATTTAAAAATGACGTCAACGAGACGGCACTAATAGCCAAAAAATATCATTCAAAATATTTTATCCGATACTTTAAAACAAAATATACTATTACTATAAAATATAATTAAGATGCATGAATTATTCAATATATTTTAATCATAAAACTAGTTCTGTTGTGTAAAGACCAAGGATCATGGTAAAGATACGTTTTCAGTATAATTGAGTAATACAATCATTATACAAAAAATAAATAAATTATGACTTAAAAAGTATTGAAATGAATAGAATCCAACGATGATAAAATCTTACGAATATAGCATATTTTATTCAACTGGTATAAAATGTTTACGTTATTTTTAAATTATCACAAATCCTGAAATAAATGAATTATATATAAAAAACAAGATAAAATCTTTCACTTATTGTGTGTAAAATTAACATATTTCTTAATTGTTTTGACTGAATTGCTTAGATTAAATCATGAATTATTCAATATATTTTAATCATAAAACTAGTTCTGTTGTGTAAAGACCAAGGAGGTAAGAGACCCTTGTGTAAAGATCATGGTAAAGGTACGTTTTCACTATAATTGAGATATACAATTATTATACAAAAAATAAATAAATTATGACTTAAAAAGTATTGAAATGAATAGAATCCAACGATGATAAAATCTTACGAATATAGCATATTTTATTCAACTGGTATAAAATGTTTACGTTATTTTTAAATTATCACAAATCCTGAAATAAATGAATTATATACTGAAAGAAATGTTGTACTGATGAGGGACCGGTGACGGGTCCGAAAACGTTTTGCAGTAATAAAACGCTTTAATACTTGCTGATAGTGCTGTATTGACTCTGAACTAGTATCTTAAATGGTATATTATAAGCAAGTGGTTTTTTCTTCTATAAATTATGACATGAAAGAATAGGAAAATTGCATTCTTATAAAATACTATGATTGCCTTCAAATTATGATCTAAATCTCATCGAAAATAAATTTGGAAACAATTTATTATTAGAAAATTTTGTGCGAACAAATATAGACCAGTTAACACAATGCAAAACTTTGAAACAGTCTATTCATTTCGCAATACTTCTCACATCTTTCTTTCGACAGAAACATTTTTTAAAAAAGTAATATAGCTACTTTTTTTACTGAATATTATATATGATATCACCGAGGAAGATTCAAGCATCTTTGTGTCAGCGGGATTTGCCGCGTGGAACTGTTTTGTTTTTTCATTCTGGAGGACCTAGTTTCGATTTTTGGGCTCCTTGGAAATATTTATTATGGAGTCCGGGTCTGGCCATTAATCCTTGTTCTTTACAATCTGGCTTCACAGTAATGGGCATCCTGTGGAACGGCTTGTTTCGCCTCTCTACTTAGTACTCTGCTTGAGTAGAAAGAGACAATCTCTGAAAAAATCTTTTGGCCCGAATTCCATCCTACATAGAAATTTTGGAACTATAGTTGATGGCAAATTAAATTCTTTTGTGGACTATTAAGGAAAAAATTTAAACCGTAGTTATTTATTAATAGTATTTGTATAATAAATATAATTGTGTTTTATTGAAAAATTATAAGTATTATATAATTACAGTATTTTATTACAAAATTACTTATTAATGGGAGGATTTTAATTTAAGATGTGAAGGTTCCTCCTTTTACGGATTCTGAAATTAAAATCGTCTGATCCTAAAATTAATATTTCGAAGGGATGGATCAAGACTTGAAGCGGGTCCTCCTCAATGGAAAGACGAAGTAGGAAATAAACTATAATTTAAAGCAAAATTTAAAATGAGATTGGGATTTAGTTTTGCAAAAGACGCGACTAAAGAGTCGAAGCGAGAGAAAATAGTAAGGGAAAATCCGGGACCAGACCCGGGACGCGAACCCGGGTCCTCCAGCGTGGTATGCAAACGCGTTACCACTCGGCCATCCGGCCGCCCTTACATCCAACTTGGTTTGATGCTTCTCGCGGCTTTCGGCTTCTCGCTATATTGTGCACCTGCGCAATCTCTCCAACCTCACTTTCATTTCCAACATAGATGCTTTTAATAAGAAAGAACAATCATATTTAAAAGAAAAATTAACTAATTGTGTATTTGCTTATCCCGAAATTTGGGATAAACGATTAATTGAGCATAGAAACCAAGAAATCATCAATATAAAACCTTATTAACAATAATTCTTTTCTTATGAGTAGCCATCTACACAACGCGTTACCACTCGGCCATCCGGCCAAGACGAAGCATTTCCATGCGGCGGTCGACGGTTGTATCTCGGTAAATTTCATCCCTACTTCTATGATATATGATATATGATATATTCTATGATGATAGCAAAAACGAGTCACTTCATAAGTAAATCTGCTATCTATGGAAAAAAGCGAAGATGAAATTGATACTTCAGAAATTTTATTTGATGAAGATTGTTAATTTTCAATAAATAGTCTCATTTCGTGTCATGTTAAAATTTTTTAATGCTAATTATCAAAAAACATCATTAATAATTAGCGCACTTATTTCAAATTTAATAAAATGTTTATTATTAGGTATTTGAATGTTTCTAAATTAAAAAAAAAACGTTTATTTATTCTGTCTATCACATTTCACTTTTATAACCCCCATCAATAGGTTTTAATGGTAAATATGAGATTGGTTTCAAATTATAACCTCCATATTAATTACAGAAGAAGAAAAAGTTTAATTTCAAAAATCTGAGATTTTTCTTGGATTTTTCAGAATTTGGTATGATATCATTGATCGATAGATCTGGCAACGCTGATTAAAGAAACTGAAGACTAAGATGGCATCTGTTGTTCTGCAAATAAGGGGCATTTCTAGTAAGGAAATTTTGTATTCGTAAAATAGTTTTAAGTTTTGAATACCCTCTAATGGTAAACTTGTAGCTTACCTGTGAGAGACTATGCAAAGCACGATGCATGCCATAGACACTTTGAAAAATTTCTCTTGAAAGCTGAAAAAATTTTTGGAATGAGTCTTTTCTTACAAATGGACAATTTCACTGTGTTAAAGATTCATTCTAAAAATTATCTCAAGACAAACTATTCAAAGTCAGTATGACATGCGTCGTGCTTCGCATAATCTCTTACAGGTAAGCTATATGTTTACTGACAATCAAAAAAATAAAAACTGTAAATTTATGAATAAATTTATTTTAATTCAAACTATAAACAAAATCATTACAATATTTGACTTAATTGCAGATATTTCACTTTTCTTGAAGAAATTCCATTCACTTAGATTTAATCATATTATTTTTATATTGCACAGATTAAAATAAGAAAGCATTTTAATTTATTCATGTCAAAAACCTTTACAGAGAGTATATTTTGAGTGTATGTATTTTTCAAATATTAATGGAAGGGAAAATTCAAAGGATTAAGCAAGATTATTATAGCAGAATCTCAATAGTTTGGAATGACTGAGACAATGTTCCTCATAAATTATTGAAAAATTAATGTGTATTTTCTAGAATATGCCTTAGAAAAACAATTTGAAATGAATGATTTCAGTAATTTTGTTATAGAGCAAAATTAGTGTGAATATCCATTCTTTTATTGCATGAGAGCTCTGACTTATTAAGATGTTTTTATTAAAGTTATATTAATTTAATGTTGTCAGAGAAATATTGCACAATTATTGCATGAGAGCTCTGACTTATTAAGATGTTTTTATTAAAGTTATATTAATTTAATGTCAGAGAAATATTGCACAGTAAATGCCAAGGATTCTCTAATCTATGGGTAGACAGTACATTAATTATATCTTACATCAGAGAGAGAATCTCTTTAATACTAATAATTGGGATTTACACTTCTCAATATGTCTTTATATAATTTAATAAATGCAAAAATCATAGATCATACTAGTGATTAAATATCTTCATATTCAAAAAATGCAGAAGCTTAGCATCCTTCATAAATTTAATATTTTATAATTAGACTATCCATGTTGGATCCTGTGTTAGAACCAATGTGTATATATATATATATTGGTATATAAAAATGTAGTAGTAGGATACAAATACATATTTAAGAAATACCATCTATAATTTATCTTCATAATTACAAATGATTCATATACAGGTTATTCATTCTTTAATATATAAAACTCAATTTGAATTCTTTGGAAATAAATTTTTCCATTTTATAAGCATCCAGCATGCTCTAATTTCTTTCAGTTGTAAACTAATTTATATGTATAAAATGCTTACAGTATATGTATATATGTATGTCTGTCCAGAAAAAATTTGAGTAATTTCCTATGATCTAAAAAGCTGAAATTTGAAGATGTTATAGAGACCCCACTGAACTGATTGGGAAAAAACATGGAAACCCAAAATTCCATCTCAGAGAGATAGAAAAAGGAGAAGCTAAATCTCCAATGTTTATTTTATGGTTTAAGAATTATTATTTTTTAATCATTGAGTGTTTCATGCTGAGAAAATTACCTCAACATGTATTGGTTGAAAAAATTTTTACACAAGGAATCTTAAAAATGGAATCCCAGATTTGATGGCTATTTAATATTAGTTCTGTTTTTATGAAAATTAGTATATAGGGGTTTTTGGAATTGCTGATTGTGAATCTGATGATAATTTAAATTAAAATTTAATATGGACATCTGAAATTCAATAAATATTTTAATTTAATCTGATTTTATTGTGTTGTTGGCCAGATTGACTTTCTGGAAGCACTATAAATTCCATCCAGAATACCTGGGCCTGAATCTGGATTTAATTCCCTGGAATTGTATTTAGTGGTCTGATCCTATGCTGCTGATAGCCTTCTGAATAATCTCCATCCTCTGATGTAAGTTCCTATGGCAGGATCTCCATTTGCCACTTACAAGGGGAAGCCACAACATCCATCCCACTGATTTTGATCAGCTTTAGCATTGAAAAATAACCCATGTAAAAGGGGGACCTTATGTCACTACGCCTTCGTTTTTAAAAAAGTCGAAGTCAAATGTTGTGACGCCGGATCAGTTTTAGACATAGGGGAATTGATAGATTACTAAAAATCAAGCAAATTTTGTTAATATATATATGAGGTTCACAAACTAATAGTTTTCAAGAAATCGAAGAAATCAATTATGAGCTGCTACTATCCCATACATAAAGAGGATTCGAGCACAAAGAGATATATTACATATCACCTGATGCACAGTGAATTACAACAATTAGAAAGTGAGGATGAGTGAGATAAAGTGAGAAAGAGATCATACAATAATTGGAAAGTGATTTTGTCAAACATAGCGAAACAAGCCCTTCCACAGGCTGCCCACTCCTGCGGAGGGGTCAGCTGGATTGTGGACCCATGATAAATTTATTCAAGGGCGAAACAAGCCCTTCCACAGGCTGCCCACCCCTGCGGAGGGGTCAGCTGGATTGTGGACCCATGATAAATTTATTCAAAGAGTGGGACCCGGGATTCGAACCCGGGTCTCCAGAGTGGAAAGCTGAAGCGTTTCCACGCGGCCAATCCGGTCAAGTTCTAAGTCGGTTGAATGTATTTCTTAACACCGCTTGGAAATGTTCATATCAGTTAATTTTGATCTCAGTTTGGACTTATTAATACTCATGATTGAAAAAAAGTTTTTTTCACTTACATATGCGAAAAAACTTTCTCAATACGTATTTGGAAGTATTTATACATGTATTTTTTAACTGAACAAGTTTTAATTATAATATGATAAAATTTACTTATTTTTCGTAAAAATGTAAATTATCTCTATGAATTCAAGATCGGATCTCACATCGTGGGCCGCATTCTAGGGTTTGAGGGCCGCATTTGGCTCGCGGGCCGCACTTTGGGAACCCCTGGTCTATAAGGTTCAAACTGAAACTCATTCCTGATTGAACGCTGTTCGGGACAAAAGAGGAAGTGCTGCCATTATTTTTTCTCTCGCTTTGGAAATTAAATTGTTTGATGAGAACTTATAAGCAGCAATTTGATGGAAATTTTATTCTAATACTATTACATATAAGGTTGATAATAAAAAATCCGACAACCTTGGGATCTGAGAATTGCCAGATTTTCGAAAATTCCGGATTATTGATGTATATATATATGCTGTATACAGTGGCGGCTCGCCCATAAGGACTATAGGGCTGCAGCCCTCCCACCAAAATGAAAACATTTTTAAATTATTATAGCTATTACATTACTATACAATTATTTTACAAAAACATATTTTTCCGTTCGTAGTATATTTATTTTTGAATTGTAGGTACCAGGTACCTCGATAGGCGCTCTGTATGTGTGTATTGTATGAGTCAGTGCGATTGCGAACTCATCAGGGCTGCAGTCAGTGCAGACCGAGTCACACCGCATAGTCAGTGTATTGAGCAGGTGGCGGTAACCCGTGATATACGTTTTTGTGATATGTATATCGTGGGCTGCAAACATTGCAGTCCGCACTACGTATTTTAGCTACGTATTTTATTATACGCACTATCTATTTTATTATAATTTTTTTCAGCCCTCCCACAAAAATCATCCACGAGCCGCCACTGGCTGTATATATTTAACAGAAAAGGATTACTTGTATAGCGGTTTAAAGAAATGAAGAGTGTATTCCAGAACTCAACAGACTAATCAGTGATGAGTAAAAAAATCTCAGCAAACTGTTGCAAAACTCAACTAGCCAATCAGTGTTCAGCTCATCAGACGCTCAACACAGTCATCGCAGTCTGTAGGGTTGGCGCGCGTAACGTCACGGTTTGTCCCATCCTCCCTTTGGTAGGCAAAACGTCGCTATAACAGTGTTGTGATAAGGACAAATTCAGCGATTTGAAATTAATTTCTGTGTTGGTAGGACTGCAATGTTGGCAAAACAAGGCAAATTTGTTTTGCAAACATTGCAATCCTACGTTTAATTATTTTGGCAGTTTTTTTAATATGGTTACAAGTTTTTGTGCTTACGGTAGTACATAACGATATGAAAAAGGAAATAAGATAGGAATACATCCAGTTCTACTTTTACACAGTTTTGATTTAATACCAATTAGGAAATAAAATTTCATTCCCTTTTTACACGATTTGTTTTGATTTAACACGATCGACCCAAATACTAAGAAGAAAACTTTTTTTCTTATTACAGTAAATGCAGCGCTTGCTTCTTATTATTTACTTACATGTTGTTTTTGATTTCAATTAGAAAAATTTTTGAGGAATTACTCTAATTACACGTATAATTTCAAAAGGGAATTTGTTTTGTCTGCGTTTTGAATTTGGTGTAATGAAAAGTAATTTTTGATGTTTAATGTTTTGGTGTTATAAAAAATTTAAAATTAAAATCAAAATCTTGTTACGTGTAACTTATTATTTTGCATAATTTTCGTGTTTAAGTATGTTATTTTTGGTAGCGCCCATATGAACGAAAATAGTTTCATTCTGCAATTTTTGATTGTAGTACATTTAAATAAAATAAACAAAATAAATAAATAGTACTGATCGAAAGATGACGAAGATTAAAGAAAACTTTCCAGAAGGACTACACTTCTATCTGGTGCAGCCTTCAAGAAAAGGAACAATAAATTTATAGTATTTCTGCACATACAATACCTAAACCCGTGCGCACCGCCATTTTGAAAACCGATTTTGAAAAAAAAATCATGATCATTAAAAAATTAAATGTTAGCCTCTCACAGACTGATGATTAAAATACGAATCGGCAATTCCGTTGTGCTAAAGATTCATTCAAAAAAAAAACTAATATATCTCGGATATCAAAACAAGTTTAAAAAATGGCGGCGGGTACAGGTTTAAATACTGTATCATGATACTGTACGTGGAGAAATAATTTCATCGTTCATTTTCTCGAAGCCTGCACCATATAGAAATGCAATTCCTTTTGGTAAATTTTTTCTACGATGTGGAGAAATAATTTCATCGTTCATTTTCTCGAAGCCTGCACCATATAGAAATGCAGTTCCTTTTGGTAAATTTTTTCTACTCGTCGTCATTTTTCGATTGGTACTATTTTCATTCATATGGCGCTAATTAAAACTGTACGGGAAGAGTAATTAATGAGAGACAATCTGTTAATATTTCAGATGTTTGGAAGTTTGCATTGCACGAAAAAAACGCAGCAGAATGGGAATAGGTTGCACAAGCAAAGATGTGACCTTGTTATATTTATTAATGCTTATGTTAAAATTAATACTGTTAAGTACACGAGAGAAAATGAGTTCTTTGTTTTTAGATTTTATTTTAATTTATTTTATTTTAGTTTTTAAGATTCTAATTATTTCAATCTATTAAAAAATTGTTTTAATTTTCGAATTTGTTCTATGTTCTAGAACACCAAAAAAATGTATAACTGTTGGTCGTTCTATAGGCTGTATTTATGCTTGAGAGTTGAAGAGGGCTACTTAAAGCCGAAAACGTTATTTATACTAGTTAGAACTTGGAATAGTTATTTAGAAATTATATTTAAAGTAATTTTGGCATAACTAAATGCTTCCAAGGAGAAAAATTTTATTATTATTCAAATTTCAATAGCAATAAAATAAATCATGTAAAATTTTAAAGGACATGCATTTCTCTTTTCAGTGTATTAAAGTTGCTAATTGTTATCTCAGTTGTTGATATTGTAAATTGTAACAACCTATACACAGCCCAAATTTTGGATAATATCTCTTAAAAATTGTAAGAAAGTATGGGCCAAAGTGCTATAAAATTAATATAAAGTAGCCAGAGGACTCACTTGCAATAATAAAATATTAAAGTTAACTATGCAGGAGTTGGAGTCAGATCTTACAAATTTTTGGGAGTTGGAGTCGGAGTTTTTTAAAAGGTGGAGTCGGGAGTCGGAGTCAGATTTTTTTGAAAAGTGGAGTCGGGAGTCAGAGTCGGATTTTATTTGACAGATGGAGTCGGAGTTGGATCATTTACTATCCGACTCTGCAACACTGGTTTCTCCTTCATTTAAATAGCTTCTCTTTTAGGCTGAAACTTTTTTATTGTCTTTAATAGACAATAAAAAAATGTGAGTTATAAATTTTATACTGCTGATAGTGCTTAG
This sequence comes from Olivierus martensii, assembly GCA_000484575.1. NCBI lineage: Eukaryota > Metazoa > Arthropoda > Arachnida > Scorpiones > Buthidae > Olivierus > Olivierus martensii. Next base: position 22,711 of record AYEL01089859.1, on the reverse strand, counting down.
ACTTTAATTAAAAAAAAAAAAAACAAATTTATTGTTCAGTGGTTCCACTATATAGTTATTAAAAAAAAGATAATGTAAATAAATTAATATAAGCTATTAAAGTTTTATTTTCATATTCTATAAAGTTCTCTGAAAGACCATTATATGCAATCAATGGTTAACATGATGTTTGCAAGGTAGGATCAAAACTAAGTCACTGCAGGACACTGATATTTTACAATGTATACCTAACCCTTGATTTATACATTAGATTGGTTCTGCAATAAGTACCATGTAAATCAAAATAATGCAAATTGAGACTAACATTTATATAGAAATTCAAAGGATATTGTTCCGTAATATTCAATTAATTAAATAATTTGCATTTTATTTAAAATAAATTACAAATAAAATAACACTAATTTTATACAGTTATACAATAAAAATTTAATAAATAAGATGCATATTGTTCAAAATGTAAAAAAACAAGTTTATTCCATATCTTCTCTCGTTAATATCAAAACAGTTTTCTCTCAACTCAAAGTCGATATCACTGCCACTAATTTTCTCTATTTCAGATGTTTTTCAATTCTAAAGAAATTTTGGAATCAGTTCAATAAAATACATTTTAATTTCCTTCCAAATCTTAAGCTGTGATCCATGTTTGGATTAATGTTGAGAAAATAGTTTATTTAAAAATTACCATGATTGATAATTTTAAATTTTTCTTCATCATTTTTAAATTATTATATATGTTAATTAACAATTCTAATAACTGAATGTTATAAAAATTAAAATGTACAATAGAGTCTCCATAATCCAACACACATGGTTCCAGGGCTTGTCGGATTATTGGATGTTCAATAAAAAAATGGAATTACACAAACGAATATGCTCAGTTTACAATACAAGTTCACACAGCATTACTAGCAAGTTTTATGAGACTTTTATTCTGGTATAACGTTTTCAGACTAAGTATTAGTCCCTCTTCCTGACGAAAAGAACTAAAGAGACAGGAAGAGGGACTAATACTTAGTCCAAAAATGTTATACCAGAATAAAAGTCTCATAAAACTTGCTAGTAGTGCTGTGTGAACTTGTATTATGAGTTAAGCAAGTTGTTTTTCTACAAAGAATTTTTATTAAGACTTTCCTGTCACTGCTCTTACTGTTCAAATCTTTCACAAACCCCTCTATTAAGACTTTCCTGTCACTGCTCTTGCTGTTCAAATCTTTCAAAAACCCCTCAATTTTATCTCAGTTTTTCTTAATGTTAAATGGTGGCTCGCCCAATACCATAAAATGAAGTCAAATCACTAAACTTTTCTCCCAAGTCAAGTGTCTTAATTATTTCTGCCTTTTCGTCCATAGTCAATTTTTGTTTTCGTTTTTTACTTTTTCCTTTGTGACATTATGTAAAGATAAACAACAAACACTGATACAGTAAAAACATTATGTAAAGATAAATAACAAACACTGATACAGTAAAAACACTATTTTACAGTAAATAGTGTACTGAACTTAAAAAACAGTCCAATTATAATGCCTGCACAACAAACGAAAAGCAACTGACAATTTGTTTTACGTCATTTTTTTCTCTCTCACACATGGACAAGTTGTGACCATGGTTTTGTGACATGAAAATTTCACGTTGGCACGCGATGGTTAGTGTTGGATTACTGGAAGTGTCAGACTGGCGAAGGGCTGGACTACAGAGACTCAACTGTATATATTGTACTGCACAATATACATAAGAGATTGCTTGCCAATACTGATGCAACAGTTAATTCATCATCATTCGTAGTCTAGAAGAGGGATTGGCAAACTTTTGAGATGGAAGAGCCAAACCTGATCCTTATAATTTAAAAATTATTCGAGATCTATAAATATATTTTTACAAATAAGGAAAATTTAAAGTAATATTATAACAAGTTATAATGTTAATTATAACTTTATTAAATGAAAAAAAAATCACTAAAAAGTAATTGCACAAAAAAATTGCTGTCATTGGTTTTAATTAGTGTGAGCTATGAGCTTGCATTTCCTTAGAAAGTTTCTGTATGTCCAGTTTGTAGCTAGTCATTTTTAATTTAAGGTGCACAATTCCAAGTTGGCATCAGTAATTTGCTCCTCAATTTACATTTAATGAAATTCATGTTAGAAAACAATTGCTCACATAAATATGTAAACCTGAAGATACTGACACACAAATGCAAATTTTTTTAACTCGAGTCCTAAAACTATTCCAAGTTTTGTGATACCTATAAAACAAATGAAATCACCATTATGCAAAGTGCACAATAGACCATTGTTGGTCATGGTGCTTGGCTGGAAATTTTTAAAATTCTTTAAAAATTTTATTAATGAAACTATGATAGTTTTATTTTCATTTTCAATTTTACTTCAGAATCAGATGTGGTTCACAAGCCTCAGTTTGTTTGATCCTTAATCTAGAATATTACTGTGATCATCCTAGTTATCAATGGTGGATTTAAACTGTGTTAAACCAAAATTGTATCATGTAAAATGAAAATTTGGTATCAATTTTTCAATAGCATTAAACCAAAATTGTGCATGCAATTCAAGTACTGTATAAATCAAAGATTAAGTGATTTGTTTGTTTAATATAAATCTATCTAGTTACTTTTTGGTTGAAATATTTTTGGTTTTTTTCCCTTAATAATCAAAGCAGATTTATTTAATATAAAGAAACAGAAATAAATCATGTATTATATTTCATCAATTTGTAATTATTGAAAAAAATGGTTATCAACTGACTATAACAGTAAAAAGTGTAAAAATTGGTTATTTACAATTATAATAAAATATTTAAAAACTTTGCATTTTTCTGCTTCTGCACTATTGCAAAGCAATAATCTTGTGCTAATTTTTGAGTGTAATTTATTTAAAAACTTTTAAATATTTTATTATAATTGTAAATAACCAATTTTTATTCACAATGTACTAATTCTAGTAAAACAAACTAATTTGTTTAATTAGCTAATTTCATAAAGATTTTACATATTTCAGAATATTGTAATTTTTAGTATATTTTAGAAAAAAAAAGATATAAATCAAATTCTTAATACTATAGTCTGTTTCAAGATAACCTGACAGCCGAACCACTAAAGTTAACACTGTATTCATACACGATTTGTAAACAACAACATTGTCTATAATGATAACAATAATATTTCGTTAAATTTTGTCACACGATTATAAAATATATATTTTAAAATCATCTCAATAATTTAATATTTCAATATTTTATTTTCAAAAACAACAAATTATAGGATAATATATCATTTTTTTTTTTGATATTAATATTAAATTTAACTAATAGGGACTATTTTCCTTTGTGTAGAAATTAGAAATACTCACAACAATGGTAGTGATTTACTGTCAGGTTATCTTGAAATAGACTATAGAAAGCAAAACTTACATTAAATCTTTTATGCCTTTACTGCTCTGAAAGATTAGAGTAATTAGAAAAACTGTTATTGATGTATGAGCTGATGAGGGCGTTATAATGCCTAAAACGTTTCTCATTAAAGTTTATTTAGACTTTACTTTACACTTTGGTCTGCTCTTTGGTGCTAATTAGTTCCTTCACTTACATTAAACTATAGTAGACAACATAAGTATCACATGTAGATAAATCACTGTGCAATTGTATGGGAAACTCAATTGAACACATCATTATGACATACAGGGTTGGGAACAAAGTGTAATTTGACATCCCCATCTGCCATATGGAACTAGTAAACATTGTGTTAAGTCTCATCTGGTATTTAAAGAAACCATTATTTATCTATTAATTTTGATGTCAGTTAGAGTTTATCTATCAATTTTAAAACATGTCTGATAGATAAAGCTATCGGTGACTTTATAGGGATTATAAAACAGCACTTAAAACCTAATTTAAAAATTTATGAATTTTGAATTTTTTCAAAATTTTGAAAATAAAATAGGTTATATGTTCTTAATTTGATGATGATAACTAGAGGAATATTGGCAAATCAATAAATAAACTTTTCATTACAGAATTATCAGTAGTATATAATTTCTAAGATATTCAATTTTTCAGATTGAATTTTAGCATAATCTATATAATAATTTGTTTATCCTCATTAGTGTCAAGTACAACTTCAGACTGAAACAGCTCGAAGACTATACAATGTAACTTTATAAATCCTTTTGATTTGAGTTTCTATGGGCTGAACTTAGAGTTTGTGACTATTAAATATTTTTTTAATATACCCGTTCTAAAAAAATTAAAAAATTCAAATATAGCATAATTTTATAACTTATTCTATAGATGGCACGATGTGTCCGCCTGAGATGTGGGCTTTCTGGTAGGTTAAGTCTTATCTTTCAGACGATAATTATGCATTAATTAGTAGATAAGGAGGATATAGTAATTAACAACATAAAAATCAATAAATTTTACAAACATCTTCCATTTTAATAAATTTTCTTTTTGTCAACAATGTGACGTGATGCTGTTTCTCGTGCACTGAAAATAGAATAGAAATATTCCCTTTCTAACCTGCTGGATTTACCACTGGATAATTTTATCAAATGATTTTATGGAAATTTAGAGGATCTGACTGAGTAGTTGTTCATCAGTGAATCCAATTACAGTCCATCCGTTTCGTTGACAGCTCATGTCTCTAATCAGAATACCAAAATATGTTTATCCTTAAATTTTTCTACGAGATTTCTCAGTTGGTCAAGATGTTTATCAATCTACAGGGTCGTGCAGATAAATTCAGATTAATCGCGATGTAATTAAAAATGACAAAATTGCAAGAAAAAATAAATTTATTATAAAGAAAACTAGATAAAAACATATTTACATTATTTACAATTGCAGTTACTCTATGTAGCCGCCATCTGATGCTACAACTTTTTCCAGGCGGGTCCGGAAACTCTGACATGCACGCTTCACTCCTCTCGGTCTAACGAGGTCATGACCTCGACAATGGAAGCTTTCAGGGAGTCTTTGCTGTTGTGGTGGTTTTCGTTGACCTTTGATTCGACAACGCCCCTACACGTAATAGTCGAGGGGATTGCAGTCGGGGCTTGAGGGAGGCCACAACTCGGGCGACCAATGGTATGGGCGACTGCGGCGACAAATCGCCACTCGATCCAAATCGGCGACAAATCGCCACTCGATCAAATCGGCAACAAATTCGTCACTCCTCTTAGTCAGACCGCTTTCGATGTTTGACCCGGTCAGGAATAACTTCCTCCGTCTCAGACTCCCTGAACTTCTTCGCTGGGTCATAAACCTGCGTCTTTTTGTAACCGAACTACTCGATTATTTCTCGCGGCGACTTTCCGGCGCGAAGAGAATCGAGTATAGCCACTTTCCGATCGTGCTCTGCACGTGCTGATGACTTGGCGGCCATTTTGTGAATGCCTACTCTCTACCAAGGTCACTACCGTGTCACGTGCAAGTATAGCCAAATTCCCGCCAAAACAGAAATAGCGAAAATTCGTGCATTAAATTTGTCCGGATTTACCTGCACAACCCTGTATAGTGATGTGTCAAAATTAGGAAGTTCTATTGGTGAAAACATTCCCGATGGACTCTATACGCCAACGATCATTTCTCTGAACAACAAATTAGCACGTGCAGATTTTATCACTTAGACTAAAGAACAATAATAAAACAACAAAAGAAGAATAATACGAGGGCGATTCAATAAGTAAGTTACAAATCGTGATTGAAAAGAAATGAATGGAGATAATGACATACAAACAACATTTATTTTTCAACATAATCTCCATACAAATTTAAGCACTTGTCCCACCGTTTCACAAGTCCCTGGAAACCTGTGGCATAAAATTCTTTTGGTTGCTGTTGGAACCATGCGCGCACTGCTCTTTCAACTGCTTCATCATCAGGAAAGCATTCTCCCGAAAGATGATGTTTCATAGGGCCAAACAAGTGGAAATCGCTCGGGGCGAGGTCCGGGCTGTAAGTTGGATATTGGAGGACCTCCCACTTGAATGACCTCAGTGTCACTGTGGTCTGATTGGCACTATGAGGACCGTCATTGTCATGCAGCAGCAACACCCCGTTATTGAGGAGGCCTGGTCGCTTCCGGCGAATGGCGACACGAAGTTTCGTCAGAATCGTGCAGTACGAGGCAGAAGTAACTGTGTGGCCACGTTGCTGGAATTCAGTGAGCCAGTACGTTTTGGCAATCCCAGAACACCGTCAACATGACTTTCCCAGCGCTGATGTTGTCACCTTAAACTTCTTGTGTGCTGGGGACAAGGGATGTTTCCACTGCATGGAGACACGCTTCATCTCAGGCTCATAATGGTGCACCCAAGACTCATCACCAATGACAATCCGAGAAAGCATGTTGTCCCCTTCAACCTGGTAGCGCTGGAGATGCTGCAATGACAAGCCCATTCTCTGGCTTTTGTATTGTGGTGTAAGCTGTCGTGGCATCCAGCGGGAGCACACTTTATTGAAGCCTAGCTGTTCATGCATCATGTTGTAAGCCTGGCCACGTGAACAACCAATAGCGGTTGCTACAGCGTCGACAGTTACCCTCCTCTCTGCTCGAATGATGTCTTCGACATGCTGCAACGTTACTGGCGTGGCGATCTCCACAAGCCAACTGGCTCTATGTCGTCTTCCTCAGCGTCGCTGTGGTCTGATTGGCACTATGAGGACGGGCATTGTTTTCTGGCGTGGTGATCTCCACTGGCTGACCAGCTCTATGTTTGTCTTCAATTCTTGTCCACCCTTCTGAGAACTTCTGCACCCAATTATGGATTGCCTGACGTGACAGGCAATGTTCACCATATACGGCAGCATTTTCTTGTGGATATCCTTTGCTTCCATATGTTTTGCCCACAAAAACACACAACGGCACGCAGTTCTATCGTGGTACATGTACTCAGGGGCGCTGCCATCTTGTACAGTCATGCGCAGAACGATCGTTGTGCGTCACAATAAAACTAGATAGTGCTGCTATCTAGCGGTGACAGTTTCCCGCACTTAATTAAAAAATGAAGGTCGCAACTTCGATTTGTAACTTACTTATTGAATTACCCTCGTATATACGAAAAATACAGAAAATAACTTGTGTGCAAGATGATTTCGAACCGCGAGATAGTGTAACTTTAATTTTGTAAAGTCCGATAAAAGTAGTACCAAACAAAAGAAATTAATCTATAAGTCAACGATCACAAAAAGAACAACAGTCAAATCAGTGATATATTCGAGTAGATTGATATAATAATGACTATTTATTAGAGTTAACAATTCACCCTACCCACACATAATTTAATGCACACGATTCCATTGTGTTAAAGATTCGTATGAAAAAGTGTGTATATTTCGAAAACAGCATCGAATTTCACCTCTGATTCTTTTATGAACTTTCACCTATCTACAGATTATCTCTTTCGTTTCATACAATTTTTGCAGACTTTATTTTTGCAGTTATACCCATAGTAAAGTATCTGAATGACTCAGATTCACCATGCATTGACATCACATTTTTGAGCAAGAAAAACTACTGAATTTCTTGTTTCTAAATTGTACGATTGTTTGTTAGTGGATAGAATGTCTAATGACGTCAAGAAAGATTAAGTTTGGTTCATGGCAGTATGCCTCAAGGCAGACACACCTTCAAATGAGCAGTGAAAGCAGGGCCGACGAGAGAAGGATGATGGGATAAAATTCTCCAGGCCCGGGATTCAAAGGGGCCCGACATCATCCTTCAATTTTCTTATGAGCTAATTAATCGTAGAAGAAAGGTGCAGAAGTTTAGAGTCCGAAACAGGATAACAAATTGGCCCAAATTTAACTTTAAAATTATTTTCCCACATAAATTTTTTCCCGGGCCCAGTGACATCTTTTAATGCCCCTGGCAAAACACTTTAATCCCAGTGGAGTATTTTAATTAAATTCAATAGAAACTTCTGGAATTACTCCTAATTAATTGGATATAAAATGCAGAATAAATGTAACATTGCTAAGAAATAAGGCAACAGCAGACTGATTATCCAACAGCACTAAATTAATCATTGATAAAATGATTAGGAGACGAATTGTGCCAAGTTGGAGAACATGCTTTAATTCCCAGAATGATTTAAATCAAGTGATCATGATTTTCCATTTGAATAGCGTAAAAGTTCCTAGTGGAATCAGCATATGGAATCAAATAATTAAGATTCAAGACAAATCTTTGAATTCAATTCGAATTTATTTAGAAAAAAAATGTATTTTCTCATGGTTAATTATACATTGCAGCATCATCAGCAAGTGCTTCAGATAATTTATAATTTGTACTTTACAGTTATGCCGAAAATTCCATAATTAATTTTTATAAAAAATATGTTCTTAATTAATAAGACAAACTTTGTTAATAATAAAAAAATTTTGCTTAATAATTGTATTAAATTTTGAAATCTTTAAATTATTAAACTCATTCACTGATCACAGACATATTCTTTTATTGCTGGTGTAGATGAAACAGGTTTACTAGTATAATATTAATTTCTCACTTTTTAACATACCAGCTAAATCTTTATTCTAGAACCAAATTTTAACAGCCTATAAAATTTTAATGTTCTTTTTCAGAATGAATTGTCTTTGGAAATTGCAAATTCATTGCAGACTGACATTTTTCAAACGAATGCTTTAATATTTAAATGAGATTATTAATAAACTATATATCTTAGAAACTTTGCTCAATAGACATTTTGTCTCTTTTGGAAATTTTCAGTCTACAATATCAATCAGTATGTACTATTCTTATGGTACACTAATTGAAAGTTTTACTAAAATGTTATTGACATTATTATAAATTCTCATTTATTCAGCACAAATAAGAAATAGATTGTGGTCTTAGATCAAACATACCATTTGCAGTTATACATGGATATATTAGGTATAAACATTAATATACAAAAAATAAGCCTAAAAATATTTTTTTTTTTAATGTGACAGAAACTTTCAAAATCCTAAGGTAAACATTAGGTTTACCTGTGAGAAATTACACAAAGTGCACCACACACACCTCTGACTTTGAAAAGTTTGTCTTTAAAATAGAGATAATTTTTGGAATGAATCTTTAAACACAATTGGAACTGTTGATTCATATTTTAATGGCAAACTTTTCAAAGTACTGAGGTGTGTACAAGTCTCTCACAGGTAAGCTATATGTTTACAAAGTATAACATCCATCAAAACTAGTACATGAAAGTCATAAAATTAAAGTTGGCACAAGTCATAACATGAATATCCTTATATCATTATAACACACTCACTGCAGAAGTGTGTAGAATTACACACTTCTGCAGTCTAAAACACAATGCAACTGAGTGCTTAGAAGTGAAATAAGTTTTTACCTGACAAACAATTCTATACTGCAGTCTTTCTTCCATATATTACATTACTTGTGCTTGACTACATTATTTTTTTTAATATACTAAGTAGATTGAATAATTTCTATTTGACTATTTTTGGAGACATAATACCCATCATTCATCCAATTTAAAGACATGAGTAGGTACATGGTGTTCAAGAATTTTACTATCCCCAATAGAATGCAATTAAAAAGTGTAATTAGCAATTACATGGTGTTCATAGGAAAAATTATTCAACATCGACATAATTCTTTGCGAAACTTTATTTTTCATCCTTTGGTTGATATATTCTTCACATTTTGACAAATCTAGAATTGCAACACAACCAATATGTTATCACTTGATAATAACAACAAACGAAAAAAAGATTATAAAAAAGTTACATTTTAATTACAAAAGTTAACACATTTTAACTTTTGAATTAAAATGTATTTATAATTGATATAACTAAATTGATCCTGAATTGACCATGTGTATATATTGAAAAAATAATGTCAATACCCTTGGTCAATACTTAATGTTGAAAGTTATAAAGGAAAAGTTTTACATGAATAATATATATTCTCTTTCAGTCTAATTCTATTTCATTTTCCATTATATAGTATATATAAAATTACTATTTCCTAAGGCTATTAAATCAAACATCAAAATTAATTAGAATAATAATAATATGATTATGTTTTGTGTCGCACCTCGATAACTTTTTCTTTCTTTTTCTGTTCTGTCTTCTTTGAAGGTTCATTTTTGGACTTTTTAGGGGGCATTTTTGATCTTAAAATACAGAAGACATTCACCTGCCCTCTTCACGCGATCCGGTTGGATCAAAAATGGATGACAATAACAAATTATCATTTTAAAAAAATAGCCAAAAAATAAATAACATAAAAAAATTTTTTATATTCTACGTTTAAATTATATAACTACTGTTTAATGTAATAATAGTTCGACATTATTCATTTAAATATTTATATGTATCATAAGTACATAAATACAGATTCATTATTACAATATTATAATAATTATACACTATATAATGAAATTATTATTTTGCAAATAATCGTTATTCTAAAATGAAGATATATTTAATCAAACTAACCTAACCTAACTGAGAAATCGGCCGGATTGGCCGCATGGAAATCTGGAGGATCCGGGTTCGAGTCTCGGGTCCCACCCCTTGAAAATATTGGTAAAAATTTACATTGCCTATGTGACGGCTGTATGTTGACTATACTGTATAGCGTTACGGTTTTTTAAATGAATATATACCGAATCATTGGTTTAAAGATTTGTTAGTCAATCTCTGCATCATAGTCCGGGGGACGATGTATATATTCAGTCAAAAAGCCTGCTATATAGTTTCTATTCCATAGATGGCCTGGTTCTATTGTTTTCCCCTTACTTTTCTGACGCTGACCGGAAGCTGTTGAACAAAGGAAACCGCTGGGAACAAAAGCCCGGCTATACGGATCCGTTTTGCTGGACGAAATCGTACAGTGGAAACCGCGCCTTATACGAGAGACGCATTATTATTTTTATGAAAATTTAAACTTATCTGTAATTTCTAGCCATAGTTCCGGCACTGATCGCATATTGCTAATAAGATGTGCGTTATTTTCAAATATGATTTTATTGTGTGTAGAGTATTAGTTAACTTGTTTTAAAGAAAATTTCTTTTAATAAAGGGAAAAAAAACTGAATACAGGTGACTAAATTTAAAAAAATATTATATACAAGTAGACCCGTACAACCATCGTTGAACCCGTATAACATGGACTCCGAAAACGCGGATTCGTATAACCCGACAGAAAAGTTTTTGAAGTTGTCATGGAAACGAAATAAATACGTTTGGTTTTTATTACAATCTGACCACAGATTTCTATACATAGATAGCTCGCATTCATTGTGACCTTTGTGAAGCTGACCTTGAGCTAACCGGAAGCCGCTGAACAAAGGGAACAAAGCCGGAATATACGTTCAATGAGTGGTTAGTTGAATACATTTCTTGCTATTTGTGGTTGTTTTTTTTCTGTTTTTTGCTTTATTGATATACTGTATATTGTTTAGCTTATGGATGTAAGACTGAGCAAATACGAGGTAATAGAACGTAGGAAATACTTTTCAAAAGTGAGGAAATATTATATTTGAGAAGATTCTACTTTCACTGCCCTTAATAAGAAATTGATGTTGTTGTTGTATTTACAACAACTGTATCGATTTAGATAATTAAAAATATGTAATAATATAGGATTGAAACAAATTATAAGCTTAAACATTAGAAATATTCAATAAACATTCATATATCCATCTAGTTTATCGCATTGTGGCAGGTAAACTAAAATGTTGCCTTATAAATATTTTGTATTAATAGTGCTATTATTTGACAACTGTATTCGATTTAATAGATAATTAAAGGTATATAATAATTTAAGATTGAAACAAATTATAAGTTTAAACATTAGAAATATTCAATAAACATTCATATATCCATCTATTTTATCGCATTGTGGCAGGTAAATTAAAAGGTTGCCTTATATTATTTTGTATTAATAGTGCTACTATTTGATATTAATAGTGCCATTTTTTGCTATTAATAGTGTAATTATGTTCTTGTTTATTATTTGATTATAATCTTTGTCAATAAAATAAAATTTTATTCACTCTGTTTATGTTTGTTATTTTTTCATAACTTTACATTTTTTTAGCATAAATACATATAATAATGGTTTTTTTTACAATGCACCCTCGATAGCCTTTAAATCTGTTTTTCTCCTTGCTCAAAACATTAAACGATTAGGAAAATGCGAAAATTGGAGTATTTTGAGCACTTCGTTCGAATTATGAAATCGTGTATTTATAAAAATTTATAATAAAAAAATGATTTAATACTCCATATTTGGATTCTACACTTTTTTTATTAACTATTAGAATCTGTTCATCACATTTATTAAAATAAATGGGACAAATCTGGCCACCAAAATAAAGTCAATTTACCATAGCATTGAATGTACATTCGTGAAAGTACCCCACCGTTTACGGTTTCACTTTTAAACAATGAACAGGCCTATTATAGAAATCTGTGTAGTCAACACATAGTCATCACATAGGGAAGATAAACTTTTACCAAAATATTTATCATGGGATCCGGGCCCGGCCTTATGATAAATAAGAAACAAGTCTAGCCACAGAACTTGGCTAGACTTGCTTCGCCCGCCATTTATACTCTATCTGAGTGGAAAATTATAACATCTGTTAACAAAAAATAAGAATAGAAGAATTATTGAATTATTTATGTTACTTTGCAACATATTGATTGAGTGCTAAGGAGAATTTATCTCTGTCTTATACCATTCCCATGAAGGGATCAGCCATACTATAGATTTTTTCAGGACGTGCCCCGCACCCTAGAATAAATTTTCCAAGGAGTGGGACCGAATAGAGCTTATTCCTCTGGATGCAAAACCAAAGCGTTTTAATGCGATCAATCCATTTGACTTATTTGAATTTAAAATTCATAATATTTATTAAATTCAAAACAGAAAAAAATTAAAATAAAATCACGAACAAAATATAAATAAAAATTATCACGATTTAATTTATTTGTTCTAAATTTTAAAATTAAATAATATCTGTTGTTAAATTGATTTTCATTAATTTTCAAATTACTGTACTTTAGGCTCTCTACTGTACTTTCCTTAAGACTGCCATCTGTTGCTAAAAATAATAAATAATTAGATCATAACCTGGTCAAAACTCGTAAAGAATAATTTATTTTTGAAACAATTAAAAATTTCATATAAAAATTTTAAAACTAAATTGATTTTTAATATTTGTCTTTTTCAGATAAATTTTATTGAAATTATTCGTAATGAGTAAAATATTATATGTTCTTGCTGCCTTCGTTTCTGCATCTTTGTGGATTTACTTATTAACATGTTGGGCTCCTGCATTGTAAGCAATTTTAAGTAATTACCAATGAGATAATTTTAAAATAGTACAGTTGATATCAAAGAATTGTAATGAATGTATAACAGATAAGATTTTGTTATGTTTTATATTATTGGCAATTTTGATTTATTTAAATTCTTAATATTGGTAATTTAATTGACATTATATTTTTTGAACAAATTATAAAATAAACTCATATCAATTACAATAATTATATTTATAATATCAATTAAATGTTGATGTTACAAATATTGTTATTGTAGTTATAATTATTTAGTAACTGGGATAATTCTTAAACACTGTCCTGATATATCTCCAATTCGATGATCTTCAATACAATCTAAATATACAAATAACTCAGATATTCTAGCACTATTACTAGACGCTAAAATATCCATGAAATATTGGTTACATGGATAATGAATAAAAATTGAATAGATAATGGATTAACTTTCCATTCAACTGTTGTTGATAATCACATCTCATGCCTCTGAAAATGTTAGGTGGCCAAATGATTGCGGTAAAGCAGTCACTGCTGTACAGATTGGAGTGTATACCATCAGATTTTCAAGAGGTCAGGATCCACTCTGTTGAATCCAAGATAAAAATTTACTTTAAGCAATCACACATGTCTCTTCACAGATTCCAGCATCATCTAGCAACGGAAAAAGAAAAAGTGGCAACATAAGATTTTATCTGCTGAAGGAATGTTAAAATCATTCTTCAACTCGAAGCCTATGAGTTCATTTTCATTAACCTCAGATGCTTTTTATAGTGCATGTTCTAAGTGAAGGTGCATATACTATCCATCAAACCCAGTGCATGAAATGGAATACATGAAAGTATGAATACCCTTACTTTATCTCATCATAACACATTCTTGCACTATTCTGGAAATATGTTTAGTCTATTGTTTTGCTGCTGCTGGATGAATGTCTGTGATGCAATTTGTTTGATTGTTTAGAAAATATATAAATAACAAGCACTATTATAAGGAAACAGTTTTTTATTTATATAAAATGTTATTGATCTCTCCTTGTCAGTACAAGAATCTGCTAATAGTGCTTGTTATACATATGATTTTGCTAAGAAAGCAGATAGATTCATGATTTTATAAAGTAAATTTTTTCCTGAATCCAATCTTTCAACTTTTTGAATGACCTTATGAATGTTGGCCTGCTCATGATGGTGTCTAAAAGTAGCCATCACCAAATAGTTCCTTGCTTGATTCAGCAATATAATTCAAATTAACTGAAAATTTTTATGAGGGCTTATCCTACCAATCTTCATTTTTCTCAGTTTGGTTTACTAAGTTTGTAATAGACTCTTGAAAAATCTTTCCATTAAAAAAAGGTGAATGATAATTTATCTTGGATAATATTGAACCTCAGTTAAATGAGACTTAGTTAATCAGGACTCCTGTAATAAGATAGTTGTAATCTCAGTATAAACTGAAGGATATAAATTTTTATAATTCAAGATTATAAACAGTGCCAGTGCTGATTTATGAGGCACCTTTGTGCAGAAACTGATTTCGTGCCCCTGCAATAAATTATTTAGTTTTCGAAACTACATTATTATTTTACAATATGATTTTTGTATTAAATATTTATACGCTAGTGTCATTTTTTTAATTTTGGAAATTAAAAATTTATTTCTATAACCTAATGTAAAATATTAATTACTTTTTAAAAATTGATAATTTTTTTCGCAATGAATTTTTTCCAATCATTTTTGGTGCCTCCTATAGTTTGACGCCTTTGTGCGGTGCACAACCACTTCCGCTGGCCTTGATTATAAAGTGTTCTTCCCAAAATGATCAAGATTTCAGAAGTTTATTTAAAAATTGCATAGATGGTGAAATAGTATATTCATCTCTCATCATTTTATGGTTATATTATTTTACTATTTTTTGTAAGCTAGATGCTAAATTAATATTCCCATTTTACTATTTTTTTATTAACATAACAAAATAGAAATCATCTTACAGTTTGTCTAATATCTATGATAGCTTTATGCAACTTTATGAAATCAAAAAAATGAGGATTTGAGTGGGCTGATATAATGAATTAATTAAAAATTTGCAAAATTTTTATTAATTTAATAACTAGCAATCGGTTTAATTGTAAGATCAGTATTTGCCACAATGATATACTTTACAATTTGACCAATTAGATTTGAACAAAATGTTCTGATTATAAAGCAAAGATTTTTTGGTGTAAATGCTGCCATCTTGAAATACTGCTATAATATGTTAACTATAATTTTATGTTATATTGGTTGCTAGAGCATTCTGCTATTATATCGTTTAAAATTATTGAATTTTTTAAATTTTATGTTCATAAGCAAGAATGTTTGTAAATCAAATGTTCATTTGTAATTTGAAATACCTCTATTTATATATTTATAGTTAATAATTGAATTATTAAGTATGTAATAATTTAAATGTCAAATGTATTTACTATTACATAAAGAAGGTAATAAAATTTTGTTTTAATATAACATCAATGGTGTACAGTAATAAATTTGATATAAAAATATATGTAATACAATCACTGAAGAGATAAGTAAGAAATCATAAAAATAATCATTCATACATATCAATAAATTTGTAATAGAAAAGTCATTAATAGAATTTTTTCATGAAATAATTTGAGAACCAGTATATAAGAAAAATTTATGTAAATATGAAGTAGAGATATAAATTATCATGTAAATCTATATATATAAAATGCAATGCTTTGTCTCTCTGTTTTGCATAGGCTCCCACAATGTTTGACTTATTGGGACCAAACTTTATAGGGTGACTTTCTAGACCAAGCAGGTAACATAGGATACTCAAAATCAAAATCATCCCAGGGGATGGAGCACATTGGGACTGTTCATTGTCTGTCTGTATAGGTTCCCACACCACTCTAGACCAAGCAGGTAACATAGGATACTCAAAATCAAAATCATCCCAGGGGATGGAGCTCATTGGGACTGTTCATTGTCTGTCTGTCTGTTCTGTATAGGTTCCCACACCGTTTGACCTATTAGGACTAAACTTTCTAGGCCGACTTTCCCTGCAGGTAACATAAAGTATTCTGGGTCAAAATCATCCAGGGATAGACAATGATGTCACACACTCCAACATTTTTATATCATCATTGCTACATCAGTTACATCACAAAATGATGACATACAATTTAAAATACATATTTAAATCTTTTATTCTATTGTTCTGACTATGATTGACTTGCAAAGTATGAAGTAGGGATGATGTCATGGTCTCACAAGCATGATATCAAAACAAAATAAGAATGAGTGACATCACAAATGACATCAGTGTGCGGCATCAATATGACATAACAATTACTGACATCAGAAAAGTTCATTTATACAACAACATTCTGGGACATCATCCATTGTTATCAGTGTGTGTGTGTGATCAATATGCCATAGTAATGATGTCATAATAGTTCCAACATATGAAATAATGATTGACGATGTCTCAAAAATGTTAGATAACATATACTGAAGTTTTGTTATGTCATCCATTGCTACTTCATACATCACTGTGACATCATTGTTACAATGTTGTAATTAGTCTAAGTCATTGTGATATAAATGTTCACATAAGCGTGCCATCACATAATATTCTGACATTTGTGATGTCGTTTGTTGCTGCTTCATATGTTGTTGGGATATAGTAATGACATCATTATAATACATAATGTTATCATTTTGTGATGTAACTGATGTAGCAATGATGTTATAAAAATGTTGGAGTGTGTGACATCATTGTAGCATAGCAATGAGTGTCGTCACAAATCTTCTGATATGCAATGCAGCAATCAGTGATGCTCCAGAATGTCACCAGTATGTGATGTCACAATAGTTCCATTTGATTAACAATGGATGATGTCCTAGAATGTCACCAGTACTTGATGCCATTATGATGTATAAGAGATAATATCACGAAATATCTGTGTGTAAAGTAACAAAAGTTCCAATGTAAAACATCACACTCAAAGGTTTTGATTTTTTTCAGTTTTGCTTACAAATAGAATATCATTTGTAATTATCAAAAAATCTCACAAACCAGAAACTACAAATGATGTGCCAAAATTTCTGGCAATGCCAGGTACATTGGCTAGTTAAGATATAATCATTGATTTATACAAGTTATAGGATTGATAGATTAATTGATTGACTGAAATTATTTCTCTATGAAAGTGAAAATTATTTTCATAAATTAAAAAATAAGTACAAATTAGTACAATTAACATGAAAATTTGTAAAACAAGGATTTGTAAAAAGAGGGAAACTTGTGATATGCATAAGTATGAATAAAGAAATTATTTAAAAGTAAATAAATAAATTATATATTAGCTACATATAACTATGATTTATTAAAAAAGAAAGTAAATAAACAAATACGAAGACCTTTTTTTACATAACATTGAAGAATTATGAAGAGCATTAAATGAGCATGACACAAACCTGAGGAAACAGCCTTTCCATTTATATTATCACGGGAGGAGACATGATATCAAGCAACTGATATGATAAATTATATATAACTGCTTTTTGTCTCATTAACTCAATCAATTTTTTGTTTTACATTAAAAATAAAAATACAATAATGTCTTACAAATACAATAAAAATATTAAAGCACCAAAACAAACTGAACAGAAAGCTAAGATTTTACATTTTAAAAAGTATCCATACCAAGTATATAACAAACAGTAATTGAAAGAGAACTTGGAAAAACATCATTGGAGATGTAAGTTGGATGAGACTATTCCTGGAACAAACAAGCTCTCTGTCAATATAAACAGTTCCATTGGAAACGTTAAACAAATTATCCTGAATACTATCCTCATATTCTTGTTGTGTTCTTCATACTGCTTTATAAATAGACCCTTATATAAGAAATTTTTATATAATTTTAATATTATTTATACTTAGATTACTGGAAAAATTAGCTTTGATAGATAGTGCTGTTTTTAGAAATGCCCCATTTTGAAATTTTCCTGCCAAATATCATTTTTGAAAATTTATACTGAAAATTTGCTTACACTTATTGAAGTTATGTTTGGTAAAATTGTATCATCAGCATCATGCTCATATTCTTGTAAAAGGACAAGCAGCATTCAAAGAATATATTCACATACCATTGATCAAAAGTAGCTATATATTCTTATCTTTACATTATACTAGCTTTATGCATCCTCTTCATACATTCTTCTTGTGCTCTCAAACTCATATATTATCAAATATATATTCACTTATTCAGTCTAATTCTTAGTCTCTCTCTCCTATACTTTTTTTGACGTTTGGACTTCTGCCTCTTCTTTTGACTCCTGTCCTGCTATCTCCTACCAACACAGAAATACATAACCCAGTGTTTGGTGCAGCATGGCCCAGGTGGCCCTTGTGCCAGTAATCCCTACTAAACAATAAACAACTCTCCTATACTTACCATTCACACATTCTGAATGCAATTGTTTCATCAATTAATCTTTGTTCATTTACTTCACATGACCAAATCATCTCAGATTAGACTAATACCCTGGTGGCAAACCTACAGCACTCATGCCAGCAATGGCATGAGTGCTGTAGGTATGCAGATGAGTGAATGCAGATAAGTAGCAGAGACTTCTCATGCCAGCAATGGCATGCAGAACTTACCGTTTATAACAGAAGATAAGCAGTGTGTTTAAGTTTGAATTTGAAAGATTTAATAATTATAATTATTATTAACTCTTAAGGCCTATTTTCAAAACTGATTCTTATTTGATATTTCGTACAGTTCCTGTTAACATGGCTAGTGCAAATAAAAAGCAAAAATTATCTTCAGATAAGTAGCAGAGACTTTCAATATTGGTGAACTGAAGAGTATGGGATGACATATAAAGGAAATAAAGTGATATGTGTTTTCTGTTCCGGTGCAGTAGTGTGCGGATGTCATCAGTTAAAAGACATTTTGAAACAAATCATGCATTGCTTCTTGAAAAAGTAAGGAAGAATGAAAAAAATTTATTGCTCTGGCAATTAAAAATAGAAATACACAGTCAGAATCTTTAATGAAATATGTCTCTAGCGAATCAAATATAACCGTTGCTAGTTTTGCTGTAATTGCCAAATATGGAAAACCGTTCAGCAATGCACAATTTTTAAAAGAAGCATGATTAAAATGTGTGTTATATCTTTTTGACGACTTCAGAAATAAAGAAAAAATTTATCCAAAAATTACAAGATATGCTTCTGGCTTGAAACACTGTAAAAGACTGAATTTTAAAAATGGCTGAAAATATACGTCAACAGCAAAACACAGATATAATTTCTTCAAGCCTAATTTTGCTTTGCCTCGATGAGAGTACTGATAATTCTGGTTCAGCACATTTGGCAATTTTTGTCCAATATTGCATTGGAAATGACGTCAAAGAAGAATTATTAGAATTAAAATCTTTAACAACAACAACAAAAGGAGTGGATGTTTGTGAAGCAGTTATTAATACGCTGTCCGAAAGAAACATAGATCCTTCAATGTTGTATCGGTAATTACTGATGGTGCTCCCAGTATGACTGGCAAAGAAGCTGGTTTTGTCAATTTGTTTACAAAATACATTGGACATTCACTTTTCGGTTTTCACTGCATTATACATCAGCAAGTTTTGTGCTCAAAGGCTGGTTTCAAAACTTTGGAAAATATGAGCACAATAGCAAAAGTAGTAAATTTTATATCTGCAAATGCATTGAATAAAAGAAAATTCAACGTTCTGTTGAGTTGAGATAAACTCGGTCTATAATGGTTTACTTATGTATAATAATGTCTGATGGCTAAGGCGAGATAAAGTGATCCAGTGATTTGTTGAATGCTTGGATGTAGTTAGACTTTTTCTATATAACAAGAATAAAACTGAACAATGCCAAGAATTAATGAATGTTGAATGGACCTCAAGATTAATGTTTTCGGCAGACTTATGTCTATATTTGAATGAATTAAATGTTAAATTACAAAGTGTCAATAAGACTATCGTTGGCATGTTTGATCTAATTCAGGCATTTGAAACAAAATTACCAATATTTTATTGAGAGAAGTTATTAACTCTATAATCAGTGAGTTTTCATCAAGATTCACCCAGTTTAGACAATTTGCAGAAACTACAAAATTTATAGTGTACCCTGATACAATGGGTGCAGATAACCTGAATTTAGAAACATTTGACTGGTTAAAGTTGGATGAACTTGAAATGCAGTTAACAGATTTTTAGCCGAGTTACATATGGAAGCAAAAATTTGTGGATTTATGAAACGATTTGGAAATAATTGAACTTAAGCAATTGTCCAATATACAGGTATCCCTCCTATAATATGGTACTTCTACAACACGGTTTTTATTTAACACATTTAGAAAATTATGTTTACTCTCCTACAACACAAAACAATTTCATTAAGTTTTGTAAATCCATGCTAGGGACACACAATACACACACCAAATATACAGTTCTTGGATAAGAAGTAAGTTTTTATTCTTCAAAGAGGAATGTGAAAGAGAAGAAAAACATTTTATTCATAAATTTTTTGGGGGGTATATGCTAAGGAGCGATTGTTTTATAGTGGATTGTAGCGAGTTAGATTACAGATTTTGTAAAGAGAGCAGAAAATACACAAACTTTAAATGTGGAAAAAAGTTCAGAAAGTGAAGTTGATATTGTTAAAAAGAAAAAAACGTTCTCATTTTTAATGAACAGAAGTAAAGAAGATATAATTATTAAATGAGTATTATATAGGCTGTATACGTTTTTCTTTGTTTGATGTATATTATTTTTTTTAGGATCTTATGTATTGTATATATTTTTTCTTTCTTTATGTTTCGTGTTATTAATATTCTTAATAAAAATTAGTTTTTCTTTATACTTTGTGTTATTAATATTCTTAATAAAAATTAAGTTTCTTATGTGGAATTGAAGAAAGTTATTTATTTTACATAGGATTTGGAACATATCTCTCCTTTTTGTATTGGCTCTGGATCTCATATAACACAGTTTCACACAACATGCTGTTTTCCAGGAACCCATCTACCATGTTATAGGAGAGATACCTGTATTTAACAAGCATGCAGAAACAGAAATTGTTAAAACTTGGAATGCCATACTGCAAAGTTTCCATTGTTTGAAAAAAATAGCAATGGCTGTTTTGACAGTTTTTTCTTCTACATATGCTTGTGAGTCTTTGTTTTCAGAAATGAACTTCATAAAAAATAGTGTTAGAAACAGATTGATGGATGAATCTACTTTAGCATGCGTGTTGCTGAAAGTCTCCAAATATGAATCAGATATAAAGTGTTTGTCATCAAATATTCAACAGCAAAAATCTCATTAATAAATAATTGGAATTACAGTGAAACCCCGCTCGTGCATTCCCGTATCGTACGACTTTCCCGCTTTAAACGTCTATTTTCGGAAGTCCGAGCATTTTCCTATACATGCAATGTAAAACTTTCCCTCTTCCTACGTTTTAATTATATAACTTTTTTATTATGACGTCATCAGAGTTTCCGGTTTCGTGCGTTTTCCCGGCTCGTTCGACTTTTCAGGCCGGTCCCCGAAAAGTTTCAAAATCGGGGTTTCACTGTATTATTTTTTGTTTGTTTCTATTTCAAACATGATTATATCTTTGTTATTATGACAATAATATATGTGTATATATATATTTTCCTATAACAAACTATCTGGCATGTTAGTACAGGTAGGCCTCGATTAGTGCGACTTATAAAATTGATAACGTTTTTCGGTTAGTGCGAGAAAATATTCGATTAGTGTGAGTTGTAAACACAGATCAGTCTTACTAACAAAGCGCCTTTTATGATATCAATTAACAAATTACCGTTAATTTTTGGTTAGTAAAACCGAACAAGGAGCAGTCCAAGAACGGTCACACGATTTTGAAGGGGTGAAACATCAGAAAGATGGGCTTTTTCCGTTAACTGTTTAACTTTACTGTACTATTATTTAGCTTTGCTATCGTATACATACAGTATAGTATAGAATTTTCTCTTTTAAAAAAGTAGCGAAATGGATAAAAGGAGAACATTTTTGATGATAAAACAGGAAACGATAAAAAGAAGAGGTTAGTGATTATACTACAGCAAAAAATGGATGTGATTGAGCGACATAAAAGCATATTTTGTTAAAATTTTTTAAATAAGGATATTGTTACAAAATTATTTGCCTATTATATCTCTGTGCTACCGATATTATTTATTTTCTTTTGTTTATTATCTGATTTCTTTATTTAAAATAAAACTTGTGAAAAAAATTTGTTTTTGTTATCTTTTGCTGTCGTATTCTGCTAATAAACAAATAGAAAACTTGTTAAAAATTTCTCATTGGTT
>AYEL01089857.1:0-12197 GCA_000484575.1 Olivierus martensii | reverse complement strand
CATGTTTGTTTTTTAAAAGAATTTAAAGTTATGTTATGCTAAGAGTTGTTCTAAATCTGTTATATTCGATTGTAGTTTAGAATAGAATTGTTTATGTTCTAAGAATAAGTTTTAAATAATCTTGTTAATTTAAGTGAGTGTACCTGAGGAGGGTGCGAATTGGCACCGAAAACGTTTGTACGTGCATAGGAACTGTAATAAATGCTGATTTATCCTAGACTGCTTGTAGTGCTTGTATGGATGATATGTAAGACTAAAGAAAGTTTAAAGACTATATTATAATTTTTAGTTTGATATCAATATTTGAATATACAGGCATACCTCATTATTGTGGTAGTTATATTCCAGACTACTGCTATAAAGTGAATTTTGCTATAAAATGAATCACAGCTTTTTTTTTCATTTGCTAATGTATATAAAAGTCTAAAAACATGTGCACTTAACAAATAATAGTGTAAATAATACTGTTAGACCTAAAATACTTGGCCAAATGGCCACGTTTTAAAGCATTTGTGTATCACCTTGGAGGATCCAGGTTTGATCACCAGATCTTACATCTTCAGTTTTTCAGGATGTCTTCAGGTCTGGCCATCTATGTGTTAATTTATGTTTATATACTTATTCTAAGTATTATTTTGCAGATAATTTTTATTTTAAGATATAAAAACATGAAATATAATTGAAAAGTATCAAAAAGTGAGATATGTTGTAAATTAGTGTTTTCCAAACTGTGGAGTGCTAGTCTATTGCAAGGGGGTGTCCAAGAATTAACAGAAACATCATTTCTGAGACAAGCAAACAAAAAAATAAATTCAAATTGTTGTCGAAAAAAATGAATCAGCATAAAGGTTATGAATACATATATCTATGTATCAAAAAACGTTCTGTTGTATGCGTTTTAAAGACAAAATATCAATCTTGTTTAGTGATTGAAAAAGAATTGCAAGTAGTGATATCTTCATGACACTCCTATTTGTGAGAATTTATGCCAGAAAATAAGCCCACTTATTGCATTATATATTATGTTATATTAAACATGTATTCCATTTTTAATTTTTTAATTGTATTAAAAATTATTACACCATAATAAATATATATATATTTTTATGTATAAGAACTTTATTTATACAAAATATTGTATATTGTTTTGTAATATTAAATTGTAAGTAGCAAGTATTTATAAAATTAAACTGTTATGAAAATGAAGGGTGTACCAATTTTTTATGAAAAAAGGGAAAGCAGACACAAAGTTTAGAAACTACTGTTGTAAATTAATATCAAAGTAAGCATTGTAATATAGTTGTAGCCTTTGAATTTTGAAAATTTTATACTGTTTTAGATGTCCCAAAGTATGGAAAGAGAGAATTTATTTAACATTATAATAAGTCATATCTCTTTAATCTAAATACAACTAATTCTGCCAAATTAAATCCTTGGATTAAATGGAAATTTGTTTATAATGATCAAAAATAATTTTTACCAAGATTAGCTGCATATTTGAATTAATAATTAAACTTGAATTTTTAACTAATTTATCTGAAGTAAAAACTTTCTTTGGGTTAAGATCAAATCAGAGACATTCAGCATAAGGTCCCAACATCCTCATTGCTATATATTGAGTCCACTTGGAAAATTAACTCTTCAGACATTATTTAAATATTTTAAAGTTAAAAACAATCATAGACATTTACATTTATTGAAACAGGTAGAGCTTACTTGTAGGTTTAACTGTTTGAAGAATGAGAAGAGTACAGGAAAGAGAGAGAAGATTCTGCTGGAAGTGTGGCATACCAGTAGAGGAAAAAGAAACCACTTTTCTGTCATCTTTTATGACATGCAGATGAGATAATGGGTGGATTTATCCCTGACCCATGGAAAAAATCATAGACATGGATTCTGCACGAACAATTCGAATAACGAACATTTTCTTGGAACGGATTATGTTCGTTTACCGATTACCCACTGTTTAATATTTCATGAGCGTTGTCATCTAATTTAGGTCTGAAATCAATCTTCTATTTTCCCATAGATACAGTAGCCTATATTTTTTTACACTCATTTTTCGGAAATGTATGTATAGTGTAAAAACAGAATTAAGTATATATCGATTTCTTAAAGATAAAATTCGTCGTCAAGCATGGATAAAAACCATAAAAAGAAAAAACTGGGAACCCAGTGAGGGTTCTTAAATTTATGGAAAACATTTTCAAACAGGTAAGAAAGTTTGAACAAAATAGTATATATATGGAAAACATTTTCAAACAGGTAAGAAAGTTTGAACAAAATAGTCGATAATAAAAGTCTTATGATTATTTTGAGAAAAGTACTGATTTCCATATTATTAAATTATGTATTTCTCGTAAATATACTAGGTTAAAATATCAATATAGATTTCGATATTCAATTCTAGGACATTTAAAAAATAAATTTAGAAGAAAAATTTATTTTATTTTTTACTGATTCATCCATTCATCCATATCCCTCAAATGTCTTAAAGAAATACTGTTGCAAAGAATTTAGATCAGGACTGATGTAGATATTAGTTTTGAATAGGCATTTATATTAATATTCATTGATAGTTTATCATTTCATTATGAATTATTTTGATATATTTCATACTTTCTTTAAATCCTAGAGCCCTACAAACTCAATCTTTTGAAAGTATTAATAGTTATATTTGTTTTTCTTATGATATTTTAATATACTATAAAAAATATCAGAATTAATTGAATAGTGATTATTTAATTTTTTTGTTTTTGAAACCAGTAAGTACTACATTCTACTTTTTTTTAGTTTGTTTATTGATTAGACTTATTATAATTATCATGAAATGCAAAGAATATTTTTACCTTTAATTAATTTGTGTGATCCTTTGTTAATTTGTTGACATAATTACTGTCTGTCCAGCATAGCCGCGATTTGTTTTTCTTATGATATTTTAATATACTATAAAAAATATCAGAATTAACTGAATAGTGATTATTTAAATTTTTTGTTTTTGAAACCAGTAAGTACTACATTCTACTTTTTTTTAGTTTGTTTATTGATTAGACTTATTATAATTATCATGAAATGCAAAGAATATTTTTACCTTTAATTAATTTGTGTGATCCTTTGTTAATTTGTTGACATAATTACTGTCTGTCCAGCTTAGACCATCGACGCAAGTACGCGTACGCTAATTGAACGAGTTCAGTGACAAAATAGCGATGACAGCTTCGCACATGGATGTTTTCAACGCAAGATAACTGAAGTTGAATGGAAGTTTATTGTAATGTCTAACAACACAAGATAACTGAAGTTGAATGGAAGTTTATGGTAATGTCGAATGCTAAATGATTAGTTTCGACGATGGAAATAGTATATTTAACAGAACTTAATATAATATCAATTCAATAATCCACCCATCATTATACCGACTGCGACTCTCTTTCACTTTTGGACTCATCCATCTTAGGCGCGGCTTTCGTGGACGGACAATAAAGCAGTCGTGTTAAAGATTATCCTGATTCATTACTAAGCGCTTTTTAGAACAAACAATATTTTGTTTACCAAAGAAGAAAAGGGCGGGGTTTATTATAAACATGCGCCAACCCTATAGGTAGTGAGTGTGTTGACACCGATTTGCATCGTTTATCCAACGTCGCAGAAAAAGTTTAGCATCGGTTTACACCGTTTTCTAACTTCGCAGAAAAAGTAGTTCGTGCTAGGTGATAAGATTTTAAAAAGTTAGAGAGTGTAACAAATCATTATCATCGTCGTTATTTATTGGAGATAAATTTTAGTGCTTTCTAATGACGTTAATGAAGTTATAACATTCATTATTGTCATCTTCATCACCATGTTACCGCCGTCTTATTTCCACACTCAGCAAGTGGATCCAGAAACAAAATGATGTTGAGTTATTTCTGACGTCAAAACAGCTAATCACTAATGACTTGCTGTTGAGATTTGGAACGTACCCAAAATTAAACATTAAATGAAAAGCAAATGAAATTTTAATGTTCAATAACTACATAAAAGACTGCAGTTCTACAGAATGTTAATTCAACTAAATAAAATAGTTCCTCAGAATCTTAATTCGTTACTGTACCTTCAAAAAAGTTAAAAGATTTTAAATAATGCCAATAAACAATAAAGCCAGAAAAATCGCTCAAATATTAAAAAAATTTATAACATCAACCATGTCTAAAAAAAGCAAAAACAGCTCATTTGGTGTCAGAAAAGCCAATCTGGCAACTTTGGTTTCAAGCATGACCAATCATCTGATTCTGGAGTACATGACCGTTAAAACGTAAACGACGCCTCCAGAAAACAATAGCGTGCCAACGTCGTAAATTTAAAAATGTGCTCCGACATTCATGCCGAAAAACTGATTGGAACCGGAATATTGATTGCCGGATTTTTGATTATCAACCTCTATTTACTTATAGTTAACATATTTAAAGCTTTAATTATAATTTAAAGTGATTTTATTCCTTCGAAAGAAATGGAGAAAAAAAATAGCCCCATGTATATCCCTCAGAAGAAGGTGTAATAGATGCTCAGAAGTATATTATTCAACACCAGAGGTCACCGTGTAATGTAAACTGGTTAAATAATATTGTAATATAAACGAGGCCTTCCCTCGAACTCGCTGAATTTTGAACACGATCGTTTACCAACTGGTTTATATTGCATAATTGTAAACAGGTATAAGAATACTATGTGACGGGGCAAAACAACCCCGTCCACAGGCTTCCCACCTCTGCGGAGGAGTCAGCCGGATTGTGGAGGACAGGGATCAACGGCCGGGCTCGGACCCATGATAAATATTTTCAAGGGGTGAGACCCGAGACTCGAACCCGGGTCCTCCAGAATGGAAAGCCGAAGCGTTTCCATGCAATCAATCCGGCCGATGATAAGTGAACTTTTAACCATTCGCCATCTGGTCGATGCCATAATGGGATCAACCAGAAGACTGAAGGATGGAGTTCAATAGGCCGGCATAGATCCTTCTTAAAAATCTGTAAGTTTCTCTATTTACAGATTTTGGAATTGATGGCTTTATCATTTGATTAAGGATCATATGATAAAGCCATCGCTTACCATCTGCCGGATTGGCCGCGTAGAAACGTTTCGGCTTTCCACTCTGGAGGAGCCGGGTTCGAGTGTCGGATTCCACTCCTTGAAAATATTTATCATGGATCTGGTCCCGGCCCATCGATTCCTGTCCTCCACAATCCGGCTGACCCCTTCGCAGGGATGGGCAACCTGTAGAAGGGCTTGTTTCACCCCGCCATTTAGTATTCTTAGAGAATGGAATGTGGCGTCATCTGTTGACCAAAAAAAGATCATTTGACAACATAGTAATCATGTTCTTTAGAATGATTTTTTACCGGGTTATAGTAGAATATTACCTTTAAAAATGTGTATAAATAAAAATAAATCATAAAAATTCATAAAAATATGTAATTGATTATAAACAATATATTTTATATTATAAACAAATTTCTTACGTCTCCTTCACATTAATGAAATTGTCTAAGGTCAAATAGTTATAAATTTTATTTAAATTTAAATATAATGGAAAGATATTTTCAAATAAGTAGGCGTTCTTTTTACCGTACTTGTTTTTAAAGACAAATTGAATAATATAAACTGTACTGACTTCGACGTTAAGTTGAATGCAAATGAATAAAGTACTTGAAATGAAATCCGTCAGTACTATACGTTAACGAAAACAAAACTATCTAAATTGATAAAAAAATTTCTTGTAATAAACTATACTGATTTTAATTTTTAAAATTAAAAATATAAAAATATAAAAAGTAAAATACAGAAAGTCCAAATATAAAGAACAAATCCAATGGCACTTGATCCAGTCAGTTTCCAGGGTAGTAAATTAATAGTGTTTTCAGTCTCCAAACTGAATGCGCATCGAGACTAATACACTGTCATTACAATAAAAGTGATGGATAACAACAAAAAATTCACTAGTATTGTCTGAATTCATATGTTGAAAATGTCAAAACTCCTTTTTTTGGCATTAAATATTCCCTATTGTTTCTCATTTTTAGTCAGCTGATGATACAGTAGTTATTATATCAAATATCATCTAACAATTAATGTATAATCTAAAAACAAGAAACAAATGCTTCTTGTAAAGTTTACATTAAAAAAAAAAAACCACAAAAATTATAAAAATAATCAAATTTATACCTCGAGGAATCGATGAATATTAAATTTTATCTACATAATTTTTATTTATGCAAGTTTTTTTCGCCTTAGACAAATGTGAAGTTGCATCCATCTGCTCGAGGAATCGATGAATATTAAATTTTATCTACATAATTTTTATTTATGCAAGTTTTTTCGCCTTAGACTGAAAACTCATTTATTTTGATATTAATAAAGATTTAATTGATTAATTATTCATTTATTATATTATCTAATTAATCATTTTCGAATGATTATTTATTGCTTATTATTAATTATTTAATACTTATTTATTTTGACTGTGGACTGAACTCTGCTTTGTATGAAAAATAGATGAATAAAGTTATTGTTATTATTATTAATAATAAAAATTAAATTCTTTTATATAAAATAAGTTTTTTATTTCAGTTTTTCAATGTAATTATATTAATACATAAAGTCTAGAAATCTGGATAATTAAATTAGTATAATTATTATTAATAAAACTGTGATGTTTTATGGATTCTTTCATTTCTGACATTTCTATTTCAATAGAAATATTGATATTGAGGAAACTTGTAAAAATAATTAAGATTAGTAAACCTGTTTTTAAATTAAAACAATTTTTCGCATACATTATGCTATTTAGTTGAAGATATTTTGATTTAGTTAACTATTTCTACAACTTATCCAGTTATGCACATCAACTTTATTGTATTTTTATAGTGACCGTACGTCCCGGATTTTTGGGACGTATAGCAGTCTCGAATATAAGTCCAGGAATACCTTGTATAACGCAGTTTTGAACAACGCGGGGTTTTGGTCTAACGCAGTTTTTATCATCATCAACTAATCGTTGATTATTACCAAGATTATTATACATATCAACATTGGTAACACTGATCGGCGACCTACAAGTGCTGCGACAGTCGAGAGTCACATTTATGCAGCAGTTCTTTCCCCGCGGCATTTTATTATTTACGTTAATATTAATATTTAATATTCTTTTATTATTTAAATATGGTTGAAAAGAGACAAAACAAGACACTGTTGGAGTAAAAAAAAAACGCAAGTGGTTGACATTATAGAAAAAACTTGACATAAAATTGTCACGAAAATGGCGCTTCGTTCGCTAAAATAGCACGCGAAAATTCAATGAATGAGTCCTAATGTTTTCTACAACTTTTGTATCAGTTTAAAATGATTTTCTTCGTTAATTAGTTAAAAAAAATTTTTTTTCAATTTTAAACATTTTTATTATTCTAAATCTTTGTAATAAGCAAATTAAACTGAAATCCATTATAAATAGACCTCGAACAACGCGGTTTTGTATAGCGCGGACACTTCTTGGAACCAATAACCGCGATATACAAGATATTCCTGTACTTATTTTTTTTAAAGCTCCCTTTCCAATCAGGGAGATTACTAAGGGGGTGGGGCCGTACGAGTCGAAAAAAAAAAAATGTAAACTCTAACAGCTATTGTTTTATTATTTAAAATAAATAATTTGATTTAATATATAATTGTTATCACGCTAGAATAACGTGGATGTTTCCATGCAGGTGCTGTATCCGTGACTAAGTAGAAATTATTCGTCGACGATCGAAAAAAATAAAATGATTTATTTTCGTTTGTTTTATATCTTATTTATTTCGACTGACATGGAAAAATTTTTCCGAAGTAAATATTTTTTTTACAAATATTAACAAAAGACTAAGAATCCGGCTCTTCCAATAGCATGATTTATGAAAGACATTGTTTTAAATAAACAACAATTATTTCACTATTATTTCTGAGAATGGCAAAATATCTGATCTAATCTTTCCAGTACGCTTTTATCTTATGAAAATACGAAATAAGAATTATGTATATTAAAAAGTTTTAATTTTTGATATATTTCCTTTTTTTATGCCATAAAATAAGAAATACACCATAAATTACGCTTTATACCTATACAGTACAGATTGTGTGTGTATCATAATGGTAAATAGTTTTTTTTTTGGTCATTTTAGTGAAAAGTTATACACAGAATCTGTGATATGGATATAAAGCTTAATTTTTGGTGTATTTCCTTTTTTTATGCCATAAAATAAGAAATACGCTATAAATTACGCTTTATACCTATACAGTACAGATTGTGTGTGTATCATAATGGTAAATAGTTTTTTGTCATTTTAGTGAAAAGTTATGCACACAATCTGCGCTGTATGGGTATAAAGCTTAATTTTTGGTGTATTTCCTTTTCTCTGTGGCATAAAAAAGGAATAACACCAAAAATTAAGCTTTATATCCATATAGCACAAATTGGTGTGTATAACTTTTCATTAGAATGGCAAAAAAAATATTCAGCATTATGACATTATTGTATTTGATCATCGATATGGAAATATACATAACAGAAAAAAAAACAATCAGTATCTCGTATATTGTATGTTGTATTATTGTTACTAATATATAGGCTAACAGCAATAAATTTAGCCATAAAATTCAGAATAATTTATTAATTTTCATGGCATTATAGAAATATATTAAAATGTTCGCAACCGAAGCAAGAAGAATGGTTTTGTTCTGGAATACTTGATTAAATATATATATATATATATGTTACCTGTAAACACCCAAAATCCGCCATAACACGAAATCACCAGTAAATACGCGAAGTCTCCATGTGCATTAGTAACTTCGGGTTTTTGTTAGTAACATCTGCTGTATGAATGCCGCGCGCTTATTGGCCAGTATGATCACGCGACTTCCCGCGATGTGGTGTACGTGACGTTAGATATGCTATACAGGGTTACCAGATTCGCCATTTGGGCGACTTTGAGAAAAAAATTGGCGACAAAAAACTTTTATCTTCCCGTATAAAGTGTATTAGTGGGCGATTTGAAATTTTTTATTTGGCGATTAAAAATGTTACACTTCGATATAAAATATACATATAGAGCGATTTAAATCGAAAACTTTGGCGATTTCCTACTCGAAAAATCTGGCAACCTGATGCTATACAGTGACGTTCTCGACTGTTCATTAACGTTGTTTTAAAATGAATAATTCTTCGCTTGGTGTGTGGAAGGAGAAATTTATAAACGATTTATTAAGTAGTGAAGATGCGAAACTTTCGAAGTACACTATTTTAACCAGGGAACAGTACGGAGAATTGTTAAACGAAATTAAAGAAGCAAAATTAGCCCCAAAGAAAACTTCGTTGCAGTATAGGCGTGTGAATTGTTTCGATATATTGGAAATAGGAGGTACTCAACGAATAATCGCAAAATCAAATAGCGACCAAATATTGTATTACATACCTGTTGAAGATATATTAGATGTAATTGAAGAAGCTCATATATCAATTGGACATGGTGGTCGCGATCGGAAACTGGTAAAAAATGCCAATGTTACAACAAGAATGATTAATTTATTTCTTTCTATGTGCGAAGTATGCAACAGTAAAAGGTCAAAAAAGAAGAAAGGATTTGTTACGAAACCAATTTTACATAACGAATTGAATAGTCGTTGTCAAGTTGACCTTATTGATATGCAAAGCCAAGCCGATAGACAGTTTAAACTTATAATGGTGTATCAAGACCATTTGACAAAATTTGTTTTACTTCGAGCCTTGACATCGAAACGAGCAGCCGACAGTTTACAAACTCAGTGAAATATTTTTAACGTTTGGTGCCCCATGCATACTGCATAGTGATAATGGCAGAGAATTCGCCAATTCTATTATTGAAGAATTCAAATCACTATGGCCAGAACTTAAAATCGTTCATGGTAAGCCCCGCCACAGTGAAAGTCAAGGCTCCGTTGAAAGGGCTAATCAAGACGTCGAGAACATGATTGCTGCATGGATGACTGACAGTAATAGGGTGGAATGGGCACAAGGTCTTCCGTTCGTTCAATTTATGAAGAACCCTGCGCTACATACAGGCATAAAACAAAGCCCGTATAAAGCTTATGTTCGGAATAGAGCCTAGAGTTGGTTTATCTACGTCTTCTTTACCTTCTGAAATAATTGCAACGCTGGAAAGGGAAGAAGATTTGGAAAAAGTTATAGCTGAAGTACAAGGCAGTACAGGAGGAACTCAAAGTGATGTTTCACACATGGAATCAGAAACATCTTGCCAGCCTAAACTATGCTCTATATGCTGCTCTATATGCAGTACCTTTTTGTCTACAAACGATGGCGACTGTTGTATAAATTGCACGACTAAAAATAACATCAGATCAGCTAGAGATGAAGCAGCTCATGGTCTAATTAATCATGCCAAAAAGATGAGATCTATATCAGAAAAAAAAAACACCCTTCAGTCAATGTCGGAGATAATGTAATTGTACCTATTCCGGAGGTAGACAAACCAAAGGGATCTTTCCGAAATATTATTGCTGTAATTTTATTGAAAACCGATGATAATATGTACCAATTAGGTACTAAAGACGGTGTCATAAATCACCTGTATACCAGATCAGAATTTGATATTTGCAAACAAAAATTCATTGATACCACTGAAGTGAAAAAAGATAAACAAATTTCTTTGCGTCAAGCAGCTTCTTTTCCGGTAACGGGTTCCAGCCAAGGTTTTAAAATGTGCAAATGTACTAAGAAATGTATAACTAATTTATGTAAATGTAAAAAAACAAGATTTTATGTAATTCCAAATGCCACAATAGTGGGCGATTGAGGTATTACACCTCAGGCATTTCTTCTTAAAGCAAATAATAGATGACAACGCTCACGAAATGTTATACTACTGATTGTACAGAGTGAAGAAAAACTTCGTCATAATATTTTGTGCGCTGATAGAGGACTTCGAAACAAGTCGAAAATGTCTAATATGGACAATCTAAATGGCACCGTTTTCGAGTTATAACCCTTTAAAGCTAGCCAATCACCATCTACTTTACAGAGCGTCACGACGCATCGCGTTGCCACTAAGTATCGCATTGCGTCGCTCGCCGTCTTACTAATCTGGAAGTCAGTAGGAAAGCGACGCGTCTTGGCAACTGGACGCGTCGTGACGCTTTGTATACTCGAAAACGGTGCCATTTTCGACTTGTTTCGAGGTCTCCTATCAACACAAAATATTACGACGAAGTTTTTCTTCACCCTGCATTTTCACCGAAAACGGTGCCATTTAGACCATATGTTAATTAGACATTTTCGACTTGTTTCGAGGTCTCCTATCAACACAGAAAATATTACGACGAAGTTTTTCTTCACCCTGCATTTTCGCAGAAAACAATTTTCTTTTGATCATATGCATATTGTTTTCATTTAATAATTTATAATTTTTGTATTATGTAGTACTATAGATACAGAAAAATTCTTGGTATTTATCTTCCCTTAAGAGTAATTTTCTTTTTCTTTCTATTCTCAATAATAGTTAAATTATTTTGTAATTAGACCTATCTGTTACGAAACGAATGGGATTTTCCGAAATCTTCTTCCACTTTCCTCGAATTATTGATGTTGTCTATCCAACATCAGATACTTATATATCATTTATTAACGAATACCTCGTTCGTATTAATTATTGACACCTTAATCTCTGTTAAGGTGCGTGAATATCGCTTATAACGTGGTTTCAGTTGGAAATCTGATCGACAACAACTTTTATAAACATAAAGAACTTTCTAAAACGGGAAAAATATATCGTTAACAGGAAAAATCTTCGGAATTTTTTTTCTATTTAATGACTGACAGAATAATTCAGAAACGATTCGTGTGCTGAAATTCTAATGAAGAGGGTATAAATAATTTGCTAATATACTTGTCTGAACGATGTTTTTTCTTCGCTACTGAAGACAAAACCTTTCTTAATTAATAGTTTTAGAAGATTTTATCTGAAAAAAATTCCTCTCCATCTATTAATACCATCCAACAAACTGAACTAGTTAAAATAAGTTCACATTTTATTGAATTTGTATGGCCACGATGATTTTTCCATCAGAAGTCCAGCTTAACAAGCAGTACGAGGTCACTGCTTCTTGCAAAGTTTACATTAAAAAAAAAAAAAAAA